>JBBBDQ010001762.1:2670000-2845889 GCA_037127315.1 Ascarosepion bandense | reverse complement strand
GGTGCGATGACATTCACCACCTTCCGGGACCACTATTAACTCATTTTCGGTGATGAATTCTTTATATTTCTCCTGCATTTGCAGGTAATATTTGTGGTCTTTTTTTACTGGTGCCTTTACCCATACTGTTGGTGAGGGAGTCACCGTGGGCACAGCGTCAGAAGTTGAGGGCTGGGGAGACAAGGCCATAGCTTGACTTGCCCCCCCTCACAAAACAAAAATCCACAAAAAGTTCAACACGAGCGACGAAGACAGAACAAAGACAGCAAAAAACAGGTACTCACAATTAACTTCGGGCAACACGTAAATCCAACTTGCAATAGAAAAATACAAAATGCGAGGCGCGCTCTGTTTCGAACAACGGCTCGTCAGGGCAAAGGCAGACCAAGGACTAATCAAATAAATAGACACCTATTAAGACTAACCCATTTGGGGGAAGGGGTTGAAGGAAAAAAAAAAATGGGGGGGGGGGGGTTACAGTAACACCGATAGTCTAAGCAAGAAACTTCATTTTGTGCATTCTACACTTATTTAGTATTTCTGTTCTAGCGTTAATGAGTTTGTTGGTAGGTTCAAATTTAGCTATTGCTAGCTTCTCCTCGTCACATACCCTACAAAATTTATTGTTTTTATTATCGCTAGGGCCCTTTTTTATTATTTCCCATTTCAGAATGGGATCCTTTTTAATTTTGGCTTTTATTTCCTATACATAGGTAGATAATGCAGTGCTATGCTTATATTTCTCGTTTTTGAAAGAAGTTTTATGGTTATAAAACCTACTTTTAAAATTATCATGTGTGGATCCTATGTATGTCTTGGGGCTTTTATCATTTTCGTTAACATAAACTTTAACCTTATAAACTACGCTTGTCTGATTGCAATTACCTCTAATCGGGCAGTCCTTTTTAGTTCTACAATTACACTTATGTTTATTAACGTTATTATTACTAGGGGTCGCAGTCTTATCTAGTTAGATTCTGCTGCTTGTTCATGGTCTTTAAAAGTTTCTTGTGTAACATTTTAAGATTTGAATACGTACAGAGTCGGTTTTATTATTATTATTATTATATATATATATATATATATATATATATATATGTGTGTGTGTGTGTGTGTGTGTGTGTGAGTATTTGCTTGAAGCATTGTGTATATAAGGTGTATGGGTAGGTATTAGAAGGCTATTACAATGCCTTTAGTACAATAAAGAACGTGTTGGATATTACCTATGTATTATTCATTAATAGATCGAGATAAGAATCTCATCTTCAGAATGATAGGAGAGTTTGGTTTCACGTTGTCCGCTGCTGGACCGTGCCTTTAAACGAATGGTCCCCGTTCGCTGCTACTGCTGTTCCTGATTCGACTCATAAAGATGTGTTGCTCAATACCAGGCTACAGCAGTAGGGAACAAGTAAATTGCAGGGCTAGATGGACATAACTCTTGATTTCCAATCAAAATTTACGCAATGAATCAGGATGATATATCCCAGTGATTGTAATAATGAGTTCGGTTCGAAACCTCTAGCACCTGAAAAAGGCCGGAGTGTGTGCGGTATTAGGATATGGCTTTTTCGACTCTTTTTTTTAAAGTGATATCGACGCCGTTTTACGATTTGATGATATATCAGTCTGGTTTAATTTATGGTTTAACATGCGTGCACGGTTTGACATTTTCGGATCTCTTTCAGAATGGTGGTAGGCGCCGTTTTATGACCTGATGTTATGTCTATCTGCTTTAATTACATTTGTTTTCATTTTCTGATCACACGAGAACGAATATCAGAGGATAAAAAATTTAACAATAAACACGCGTCCAATTAAAGCAGACAGACATAACATCAGGTCATAAAACGGCGCCTACCACCATTCTGAAAGAGATCCGAAAATGCCAAACCCTGCACACATATTAAACCATAAATTAAACCAGACTGATAATTCAACGCCGGCTATCACCTTAAAAAAGATGCGAAAAAGTCATATCCTAATACCGCATTCACTTATTTAAACAGTAAACACACACACACATACATGGATTAACCTACTTACAGGTACACACAGACACATACTCACTACAAATAACGACAGCCGTAGCAGCGAAAGACGACTATTCATTTAAAGGCAGGGTCCAGCAGCGGACAGCATGAAACCAAGCTCTCCTATCATTCTGAAGATGAGATTCTTATCTCGAAATATGAATGTATAATTAATAGGTAATATACAACACCTTCTTTACCTTCGTTAAAGGCATTGTGATAGCCTTCTAATACCTACCCTTACACTATATATATATATATATATATATATATATGTATATATGTGTATATAGTAATCCGCAGACAGATCTGTTTCGCTGTATCACAGCTAATCAGTACGGTTAGACATCGATCGCTTTTAACCCAGAATTGAAACCCGACCGAATTGGCGTCAGTCGGCGATTCTACCTCTGGGCTATGTGCGTTCGGTAGAAGAAGGCAGATTTTTTTTAGCGTATACATTATCATTATACACGCTCAATAGCCAGAGTGCTCTAATTCATTACGGAATGAGTGATATATATATATATTCTCTAAATATATACTGTTAAATATAAGAGACAATGAATGTCTATTATGTTTAATCATGAGCCGTTCTAAACGTCGTATTTTGGTTTGAATTTCAATTGAAAATAACGACAAAAATTCTCCAACATTTGGAAAGCTTAGAAGCAAATTAATAAAAAATTATTTTCTGCCTCGTTTCTGTTGCGTTAATGATTGCAAAGAAAAATGAGAATTACGAAGGGCAATATATGAAATAATTTAACTCTTACTGGGTTTCCAAATAATTTCGCAATGTTTATTTTTTATTGATTCATTTTCTATAATTATTTTGTCTGCTTCTACAAAAACGAGAATACTTGTCTACTTGGCACATTTCCCAGACAAACATCTCTGCAGAAAGCATTATAAAATCTGTCAATATTCATCTCAAACCTCAGAAACGTTCATCTTTTTTATTGAATTTAAAATTAGGAATCAAATATATTATTATATTCCACATCTTGATCAGTAACACTTATACATGTTTTAAAAACTAAAACAACTGTTTAGTATTTTAAAATCATTTTACCAGAAGCTAGACGATAAAGTCAGCATGACGCGGTCCTGGACATGACGGTGAACTGCATCTGGCAGCACGCCTCTGACTCGAAGGTTATGAGGAGAAAGGGACAACCACTTAATTGTTGTTGTTGCCTGGTCTAACCCTGATACGGTGTGGTAGCACCATTTAGTGTCAGAGCTATAGGCAAATAGTTACCGCTAAACTGAGATCAAAACACTATGAAAATATAAAATACATTTTCATAGAAATATATAGATAAAAATAGAATTTTAGACAAAAATTTATAGTTTTCAAGGAAAAATATTACCAACAATACATTTTTGAAGAAAAAAAAATTCTCTGCAAAACATTTTTAAACAAACTAGAAGACATTTTCAGTTTTCTAAAATAAAAAAATATAAACACAAAAAATTTATTAAGATCTGACTAAATCAACCTTCACACTATAACATTCAAAAAATATCTTAAACCCCATTTTTGTTGGCATTAAATAAGGCACAGAGGTTGAAATGCCGGTAAACAAAACTCAAACTCAAAACTCGACGATACAACAAAGAGTCAGATACTTTCTGAAGCGATACCTTAAAATCCCACCTTTTTGGCATTAAATAACCCACAGTGGTTTATATGGCGTTAAACAAAACTCCAACTCAAAACTCGACGATACAACAAGGAGCCAGATACTTTCTGAAGTGATACGTTAAAAGCCCACCTTTTTGGCATTAAATAATCCACAGAGGTGTTGATATGCCGTTAAACAAAACTCAAACTCAAAACTCAACGATACAACATATACTTTAAAACCCCACCTTTTTGGCATTATATAACCCACAGAAGTGTTGGTATGACGTTAAACAAAACTCAAAATCAAAATCAAACCCAGCATCATTCAAAAGATTACTGAAAGATCGGGTGGGGAGAGAAAATTTCAAACAAGTGTTAAATGAGACAGAAAATAAGGATTGTGGTTACTTTTAAGCATTTTAAGATCGTTTTTTTAAGGGACAGCAGGAAACTAATTGGGTATTCCACGAGAGAGAAATTTTAAAATAGAAACCACTGTAATATAATATACGGCTATATTTTGCAATTTCAGCAGTAAAATGAAGAAACCTCACTGCCAGAATAGTAATGCGTTTAAATTATTCTGCCAAAGAGAAAATTTAAAGAAATTACCATGAAAGTATTTGTCTATATTTCTGAAATGAGGTAATATTTACAGTATTTACATTATTCGGACTATTGTCCTCATCTTTGTTGCCATTTGTACGATGTGGACATAGACGTTGCTTAGTTCCTGACTTGCCTCATAGAGTTGTAATTTCAATACTAGGCTACAGCAGTGGTAAACAAGTAACTTGCAGGGTTAGAGGGAGATAACTCATGACTTCCAATCAAAATTTACGCAATGAATGAGGATGATGTACCCCAGTGATTGTAAAAAAGAGTTCGGTTCGAAATCCCTAGCACCTGAAGAAGGCCGGAGTGTACAACGGCCGAAACCTTGTAAAAAGTGCAACAAAGATGAGGAAAATAGTCCGAATAATGTAAATACCGACCATGAAAGTATTTATAGAAAAAGACACACGGAAGTTAACTTACGTTGGTGGAAAATCAACTGAAGCCGAGGTGCCAGGTCAGGATCAATAACATTGCAGATTTTTCTTTGGATTGTATCTAGAAATCCAAATACATAGCATTAGCATCAGACTAGATGTCTCAGTAATATTCAAAGGAAGGACAAATGTAAGACCGAATTTTCTGAGAAAATTTTTCTAGCACTACCAAACTTTCTTAACTGTACATGAAAGAGTCACTATTCTGAAGATAAAAATGTTTCTTATAGATGGTTAAAAAAGGGTTGTTTTGTTACTAAGACCTTGGAATTGATAAGCTACTACATTAGAAACCGATTGTAGGTTATTGTTTTTGATCAGTTACCTATTTGACCTTATCGAATCAGTCAGTCTTACTGTAGAAAAAGAGATAAAGTGTGATCAGCATAAATACCGATTTAAGAACTGATGACAACAGGAAGGTCAGTTATGAAAGTTAGAATCAACGTATGTCTAGGATAGACATCTGGGGAACATCTGCCTTTATGCGATAAGATCTATACCTTTTCAACTTCAAAATGATAGTAATCAACTTCAAAATGGACTTATTTTCAAGTAAAAAGATTAATCAACTTCAAAATGAATTAAACAACTTCAAATTGGATCAATCAACATCAAACTAGATTAATCAACTTCAAATTGAGAAAATTTCAAAAACCTAATTGCAATCAACTTCAAGATAAGAATAAACAACTTCAAATTGGAATAAACAACAAATTGAGATTTTTTTTTGGTAAATTGTAAATTATTTTTTCAAATAATTTACCCCATGAGTAAGGAAATTGACTGTACGTCTTCATTATATAGATGAAGAAAAAACCAAAATACAAACAACTTAGAGGTGCACTACAGTCGCGGCCGGATCCAGGGGAAATAACATAGATGTTATTGATTGCATTAGTAATAATGAATTAATTCATCATAAAATTAAAGAGGTTCTTTAAAAAAAGAGGATGCGAAAGAATGAACCAGGGAGTGCCTTAGAAATCAAATTAAATTTATGAAAGGGGAGTTGTCTTAGTTATTGATAACGCTCCTTGCAATACTTTAATTGAAGAAGTTGTGGAGGAGAAGGAATTTAGGCAACACCAAATTTTCAGACTTGCCCCCTATAGTCCGATGTTAAATGCCAATGAAACGGTTTGGTCAGTCATTAAAGCTGACGTAAAATGAAGTATGGCAGACTCAATTGTTGGGATGTTAAGAGGTGATGGCCAGGGATCTTTAACTACTAAAGAATTCCGCCTCAGCAAGTTAGAAGCGATGAACTCCAAGGCAATTAATAATATCTCCCCTGAGACTTGCACTAACTTCGTGTCTAGAATACAGAGATTATTTCCTTCTATAATTAACTTAGATGATATAATCTTTTAAATAGATTTCTTAGGAACGTTTATATTTTTTATATCCTTTTTAAGTAAAAATAAAGGAATAAATATTAAATGTATTAGTATTATATTAATTCTCAATTTGAAGTTGATTTGTTCTCATTTTGAAGTTGTTTTCCAAATTTTACTTGATTAATCTATCTTTAACTTGATTGATCCATTTTTAAGTTGATTAATCCATTTTGGAGTTGATTAATCCATTTTGGAGTTGATATTTTTTTTACCTGAAAATAAGTCTATTTTGAAGTTGATTATTATCATTTTGAAATTGAAAAGAGATAGAACATTGTTCATTCAAAATAACATTCATTTCCCGATTTGATAAAAAACTCGTCAGTCATTTTGCGCCTATGGAGGACTCCTTAAAGTTAGATCTTCTTGTAAAAAAATATAACTAAGCCAATACTGTTATTCTGAAAATCTGGGCAAAGATTTGTGAGTGTAAATAGATGTTATATTATAATGACCAGCAAATCTATTACTGTCTTTAAATTTGCGAAGTTTATGTAATAAAGAGGAAAGCGGTTGGGAAAGTAACTGAAGTCAAGATGCCTTTTCAGGACATTGCTGATTTTTCTTTGCATTCAGTCCAGAAAATTTAGATATATAGGAGAAGCACCAGATCGTATATGGTAGAAATATTCGGTTCACTGATGAATAGTATATGTATAAACTTGTAAGAGAGATACTGAATAGAAAAATTGTCTCGCAAGTTTCTAGCAAGTGAATCTATATAAACATCCCACTTCATGTAAGTGAGAAACGTTCCACAGTGAAGGGGCTTTTGTGGTCTGTGGGAATATTGCCTAGCATTCACTGCCATAATTAAGAATAGATATGACATGTCATAAAACTAGATGACGTACACTGATAATGTGCAATGCGTTACTCGCGTTGTGTTTATTGTCACTTATGGTAAAGAGCGGAGGCTTACGGCCTATCACGTTGAATACACCGGTTCTCGCTCGATCACCAAAGTTAAGCAATGTTGAGCCTGGTCAGTACTTAGATTGGTGACCGCTCGGGAGTACCAGGTGCTGTCAGCGTTTAGTGAGGGGTGTGCCTCGTGGCGCAGTGGATATCGGCTCGGAAAGAGAAATCGGTGAGCCGAGTTCGAATTCCAATTGAATATGCTGAATTGACTTAAGCACTGGTACCCTTAGGAGGGGTATTAATCTGTCCCTTCCCTCCAGTTATGGGTTAAATAACAAGAGTAGGACTTGGGGCTACTGCCCTTAAAAAAACAAATTCCAATGAATCTTGATACTAGTAAATGAAAAAAAGTATTACTAGACACAAAAACTTATATAAAAACAACAATAGATTGTTGAAGGAAAAAGGTATTACCAGCAATAAATAAATATAAAAAATTAGTTGGCAATAAATGACCTGACGAGTTTGATTTGCCATAAAAACAAAACAACCAGCCAACTGAAGAGCGGAAAACGAGATGATATTTTAGGATGAAATGAGAGGAGTATTACTTTAAATTTGATCATGTTAAAAAACAGATTGAAGGTCATTTTTTTAGATTAGCCACTAGTTTGAATTTATCAAGCCTACCAGATTTATCATCAAGACAGAAGTAAATAGTTGCATCATCAATTTAGATACCGAGTCAAGGGAAATTTTTTTGCAGTTGATCTTTACAACATAAGATACCCTGATGATACTTTGTTGAATATAGATACAAGATACAAGATGCAAAAACAAAACAAAACAAAATTAAAAATACTAGTTTTGTAAAATAAAGCAAAAAGTAAAGAAAAGATACTTGACTGTAAAAAAATAATATATGGTTATCAACAAAAAAGAATTGCCCAGTGTAGGTCAGTCAGTCAGTTAAGTGCCATACGTGATACACGCTTTGGGCGATCATGTCTTTTTCGATACAAGAATGACTGGGCAGAAGATTATACCGCAGTAGGATATCATTGCTTTCTGTGGTATACTGGTTGCCAGCCAAGGCTATATATAAAACCCAATCTGTCCTGTTATTTGACTCATAGCTAGAGAGGAAGAGATGTATTATATTATTAAGTAGTAATTAGTGTTTGATCAGTTTATTACTTCATAACAATACAAAATTGATCCTCCACTTTATGCCTATTAGAAGTTTTAATTGTTTCCAACTATTATATTCAGTAAGTCAGTGATGAACACTTTGGGCGATCATGTCTCATAAGACACATGAATGACAAGGCAGAAGTTTATCCCGTAGTGATTTGCCATTGCTTTCTGCGGTAGACTGGTTGCCAGCCACGATTATAGAACCCTAGTTCTCTTATTATTTAATCCATAACTGGCGGGAAGAGACGGATTAATACCTTTCCTAAGAGTATTTGTGCGTAAGGGATGAGCCTGTTCACCTGCTCAATAGACGTTAGTGGAGTGTAAACTATCGCCCGGTTCACACACCACCCACGTCTATTGAGCAGGTGAAGAGGCTCATCACTTGTTCCCTGTTTAGGATGTGGTTTCCGGCTTTCTCTTTTCCAATCTTTTCACTCTTACGTAGCCCCCTGCGCATCAGTGGCGTTACCGCCTTGCTCGGGGTGATATGATTAAAAAAAAAGTGAATGCAAGAAATTCAACTGGAATTCGAATTCTGCACCCCGATATCTCGTTCCGAGTCAATATCCATTGCACTACCCAATCTAGTTACACGCTTAAATTCACGTAAACCAGGCACCGGGATAAAAAAGAAAAAAAAAAGAAGCTCCCCAGTGAAGTTGCCATGAAAATATCTATAGAAAATACAGAGGGAATTCACTTCATGTCGGTTATTAAGTGACAAAATTCGAAATCAGAACTGATTATATTTCAGATGTTTCCTTTGATTTTGTCGAGCATCTTGAGATTCTCAAGATGAAGAGCAGGATCATCCGAAAATAAATGGCAACAGTATCCAATGCACAGATGAAATGAAAGATTTATAAATGTGCAAGATGGGCTCTTACGAGATAAACTCTCTGGCTCGAATCAGAGGCGCAACCTTTCTAACAGTAGTTGCATCTATAGATCTGACATATTCATTTCACTTCAGGTCGCTTGAAAAAGTGAGACCAACGAGGCGAAGTGTGTTACTCTCAGGTAGACTTGCATCAGGCATGCTGATGGCTAGAAGGAAAGTTTCTCTTTGATGGTAAAGGAAGCAGTTTCTTTCTTTCTTATTTCTTGCAGGGATTGAAATGTGGAAACCATTTCTTGCCCCAGTTAACCATTGACTAGAGATCCGTTTCAAGAGCAGCACTAATGTTTACTTTTTGATTCTTAGCAGATTTCTTATTGACATGAAATGAGTAAAACAAAAAGCGTCCTATATTGCTGTGAATGCTAAGCTGTTTTTGCAAGGAGTAAAAAAATAAATTTATAAACATATCACCCCAAGCAAAGCATTATACTGCCACTTTTTTGCAAAGGGTTACATAGAAGAAAGTTTTGAGAAAATTTATAGGGTGTGTCATGAGGTGAGTAAGAAAAGATTGAGAATACTGATGAGAGTGGAGTGGACAGAGAACGGGGGCATGAGAGAGAGGATACAGGATAATGAGATAGGAGATGACTATTGACTTTACATTTAAATTCTTGGAGATTTTAGCTGTCGGGAAAGCCAGTAAATGGAAGGGAATTTCAAAGGCGTGATGTGCGAGAAAATAAGCTGATGGAGTTGAATCTGCGTTTACAATTTACTGGTTTCACTGCAAATGGTGGAACCTAGTTTCTAATCTTGTGGCTCGAGTAAACTTATATATAGGAGGCACCAGTGAAATGGAGACAATAAAATGTGTTTTTACAGAAGGTTACTTCGGGTGACATTGGAATATTTAAAGAAATAGAGGGCCTCGGTGGAAATCAGAAAAAACTTTCTGCGAGAAGGCTTGCTTATAATATACAGTAGACACCTGAAAATAAAGGAAAGAAGATTTATATAGCGAGAGATATTCCTAATTAGCTTTTGAGAATGAATGGCAGAGCTGTGTGTAAAATGTACCATAATTTATGGATAAAGCTCAGGAATTAGTTTGTGTATTGATTATAATAGAGAATCAATCTCTCGAAGGTATATTATATAGCAACAACAGTCCATGATGGTCACAAAACTAGGGATCAGTTTATATTTTGATTATAATAGAGAATCAATCTCTCGAATGTATATTATATAGCAACACCAGTCCATGATGGTCACACTACCAGGGATCAGTTTATATATTGATTATAATAGAGAATCAATCTCACGAATGTATACTATATAGCAAACACAGTCCATGATGGTCAGAAAATAAGGGTTTGAAGGTAATGTTGACAGCGTTCCTGGATATAGAGTATCCTCTTGACAACTGTTGACCATCTCCTTCATAGTATATTGATATAGAGTATCCTCGCCGCATGTAATCTGTTCAATGAAACAACGTCAAAGATTATCACTCTTGAATCAGACACTCTCCAGAATCAGATTTGATGTTCAATACTCGGAAAAATACAGCCGCTTTTTATACATGTTGCATTGAATATTTTGAGCTTCCTGCTTGGTTAAGCCTTCTATTGGTGAACTATAAAATGGGTGTCAGCGCAGTATATAAGTACCAAAACGTCCAACAAGAGTAGGGTATACTAAGCATAATATAGCGTCAAAGGATGCTCAGGAAATCGGGAATTTGTTTACGTATAAATGTTAATGATTTTTGCTGCTATGAAATTTGAAGCGTTCTTCTTGCGTGTATAGAAATTTGGACTTATTTTAATAGTTTATTTGTAAAATTTAACACCGTTTAATATTAGCTCATAAGCATGCGTAATCGTGCCAACATAAGATACTAAGAGTATATTCTCTTGATGTTAGTGACTGAAATAAATCTAAAGGATACTTAGATTAAACAGTAAATGAATAAAAGGAATGACTATCAAACCTAAGAAGAGAGAAGTTATTTCGATATCAGCAAGAGAATAAGTGTAAGATCCTAAATACGAATTGGAGATTTTAATATGAAGTACCGCAGTTTATATATCTGGGAAAAAGTTACACCAAAATCTAAACTCACATTAGATTAGCAAAAGATACATTACAAATGTTAAAAAAAAAGAACTAAGAAAAGAAATGTTCGTTAGAATCAAAGGGTAGAATGCAGAAATGTTATGTAATAGCAATCATATTTTACGACAGTGAAGGCTACACTATCTCTTCTGATATGGTGCCTTATCTACATTGGAATGAAATATTCCTCCTTCATAAATACTGATCGACGAGACTTCATAGAGGAGACAGTCGATATGCAGTGTAACTTGACAGTTCGGACGGACATTTCTATCTATTGACTCTCATTATGTACATATGTTCTGTTATTCCAATACACTAGTTAAAACTACCTTCTTCTTTTCGTGTGTTTATTCATGACCCTAACAAGCAACAACAAAAAGAAGGGTCATTTCTCAGAAGGATACTGAGAATACTATTGACGAAGCAATTAAAAATTAAATTAACGAAGAGATCGCGCGGAATATAGAAAGTAAAGGGAGAGTTATACTTAGAATCGGAGAATGCCAGCGGAAATTTCTTGTACATACAGGTGCGGCAGAAATACCTCCCGCATATTCCGCCTATAAATAGCAGTAAATAATAAATAATAAATAAATGTATAATGGTAGGACATTTGTGTAAGTTGTGTTTTCATCTAGCTAATATCTTACCATTATGTGGGAAGTATTACTAAGTGGTATATGCAGGAGTTCATTCTGATATGGATCTTTGTGTAGCTGTGGCGAAACGTTCTTGACCGGCTTGTGCCACAATTAAGACACAAAACAAGAATGTAGGTTCAAAACAGTGTATTAGCATAACAAGAAACATGATATTCAAAAAAAGAAGTGTTAATAATAACAAATATAGAAAATGAGTAAGGTATTATTACGCTGCTTATTTTCTGATTAGTTGCTGCTGTCAACTGCCTTCGTCAACTGTTTCCGTTAAATGCTCTCCGGAATCACGCAGGTAACTATATATATATAACAAGAGGAAGAATCCATTCCTCGTAGGATGGCACCATAACAAATTCTATCTTACCCTATTTAATATGGAACGATAGCTTGAGAAATGTGACTCTCACAGGACATATCAATGAAAAGATGAACAGGGAGAAGGCAAAAGGCAGAGGGCTTGTGTTAAGGAATAGCGGAATAAGAGGAGGTAACATTGACAAAAGGAAAATAATCTAAGTGATACAAAGGATATGTGGTTATGAGGAGAGATTACCCTACTTTCTGTAAGGTTAAATCACGTAGCAGAAGAATTACAAAATCAAAATTGTGAAAATTATAAATTACTCTTTTTAATCACTAATAATTACTTTACGATATTTATATTTAATAGATTAAAAAGAGGCGTTCGTAATTATTTCTGATTTTATAACGTAATATTAATTTAATAATCCTCCCGTTGTCTCTACGTTTATATAATTTTCGTTTGATTATTAGCATGCATAAGTTTCATTATGAATTATTAGATGTTATTAAAATGAAACCTGACAGGTGCAAGTCTGAAATCACGAAAATAGAAAATTCTTCTAAAGTAAATGAAAATTAACATTAAAAAATGCAGTCACTTTTCCGGTATGATTTAACAGACAGTTATCAATTTAAGAACACAGAAGTCTCATTCGAAATGAAATAGGATTATATCAAAGCGCGAAAATAAATAAAATGGTTCATAATATCAAAGAGAATTAACGACATTAATTTAAAAGCCAGAAAATTCTTGATATCATTTAAGTACTTTACTGCTTCCCAAAAGCAGTTAACTAAGAAAATAGAATTACAGAAACTGTTGTTTTATCGATATTCGCCTTTGTGTGTGAATCAAGTTTATTCCCTTATAGATTTACTAGGTGCCCTGTTCTTTCAAGAAAATAACAGTCATATTTACACACTACTTACTGTCCAATATATCTCTAAATAATATTTCACGCAGTACTGAACCTCAAATTTCTTTGTTGAACTACCTATTTACAAAATTTCTATAAATAGTGTTGTGAAAGCGTTCGACAAAATACGTCACGAAAATTGATGGAGATGCTCAGCAGCCTCAACATGTTTGGAAAAGACATTATAGTAATAAAGAATCTCTACTGGCAGCAAAATGCTTGCATACGGACAGGTAACGAATTCAGTAGATTTACAAAGATAGAAAGGGGCGTAAGACAAGAATGTCTCTTTTCACTGGATCTATTCAACGAGCACAGCGAAACTTTTCTGAGGAGCCTAGATATTATGCCAAGATTTGTCATCGGAGGCCACAATTTGAACAACATAAAAAACGCAGATGATGCAGTGCTGAGATCAGACACGAAAAAAGAAACTGCACGACCCCCTACAGAAGATAGCTGAAAAGAGTGACAAAAAAAGGACTACAAATAAACTGCAAGAAAACCGAATGCGTGGTCATCAGCAAAAAGAGCAACCCAAAATGCCAAATAGAGGTGGGGGATACTAAAACCAAGTAGGTACAAAAACTTGCATACCTGGGAATTGTTCTAACGGAAGACGGAAAAGGCGACACAAAGATCCGAAGGCGAATTGGCATGGCGTTGGACGCGTTCCAAAAGCTGAGCAAAGTATTAAGACAGAGGAAACTTTCACTAAAAACAAAAAAGAGAGTAACAGACTGCTATGTGAGATCAGTTCTTAACTATGGAAGTGAATGTTGAAAAATATCATCAAAGATGAAGAAAAACTTAAAGCAACTGAAATGTGGTTCTACAGAAGGATGCTACGAATATCATGGACCGAGCATGTGAGCAATGATGAGATTCTAGAAATGACGGAAACAAAAATGAAATTAATATTGACCATCAAAAAGAAACAACTAAATTTCCCGGGACATGCAATGAGGAAGGAGGTCTGAAAGAACCTGATACTAACAGGCCAGATAGAGGGAACAAGAGATAGGAGAAAGGAGCGGATAACATTGGAGGGCCTTAGCAGATGGATGACAGAATGGGGATTGCTAAATTTTAAAGGAGGAATTGTGCTAAGAGCCACTAGGGATAGGGAGACATGGAAAGCCATGATCGCCTACGTCCTGAAAGGACAAGGCACATAGAAGAAGTGTTTTGATCAATCGAAATGTTTAAGAAATAATAAAACATGTGTCATAGAATTATTGTATATATAACATTAAATACAACAGGAAAGTTTTATACGACTAGTGCGTGTATAGGTTGTCCAGAGTTAAATCAATTCCTCTTTTTCCCCTCTCTCCTACAAATCTTTTCGTAGGCGGAAGACTCCAATATAAACTTTTTAAAAGGAAGGTGCAACTGCCAATAGGTTACTTGCGACTTTGTCTACCCGTCGTGTGAAATTATTCAAACATTAGTTTTCTCCCGGTATTCACATTATTCTTATCAGATAGAGAATGCCACTAGAAAAAACGTAAACTTAAAGAAATCAGCACGCTAGGCTTCAAAAATCTCTTAAGCCGACCAAACATAGAGGTAAATGCAATATGGGAACCAGCAATACGGAGTGTCAGAGAAAATTATTAGGGTTAAAATTGCAATATGAGCGCTTGTAAAATAATATACTAGAGAAAACCCTTAACATCAGCAATACTAGAGAAAACATTAACATAAAACATACTAGAAAAAACATTAGCATAAAAAATAATAGAGACAACCATTAACATTAAAAATACTAGAAAAAAACATTAACATCAAAAATACTAGAAAAAACAATTAACATCAAAATTACTAGAGAAAAACCATTAACATAAAACATACTAGAGAAAACATTAACATTAAAAATAATAAAAAAAACAATTAACATAAAAATTGCTAGAGAAAACCATTAACATAAAAAAAAATACTAGAGAAAACATTAACATTAAAAATACTAGAAAAAACACTTAAAATAAAAAATACTAGAGGAAACCATTAGGATCAAAAATACTAGAAAAAAACCTTACCATCAAAAATAAGATAGAAAACCATTAACATCGAAAATACTAGAGAAAACCTTCACAATCAAAAATAATAGATAAAACCATGAACATGAATAATACTAGAGAAAACTATTAACATCAAAAATACTAGAGAAAACCATTAACATAAAAAATACTAGGAAAAACAATTAACATCAAAAATCCTAGAAAAAACCAGTCAGGAAATTTTTGCTTCGGCCAGGCTATAATAAGAAGAGACTAGCATGGGGATGAAATCACAAACACTAGACATCGGAGCAATTCATTTCATATACATGTTATTGTGCAGTATTAACAGATGAATCATTCTATTTTCATTTAAAATTATCTACTTGGCAATAAATATTAAAAATAGTATGAAGAGATCATTTTTTTAAATTAGCGTGGCCTAATAGTATATATATACTCATCCGCAAACAGATCTGTTTCGCTGTATCACAACTCATCAGTACGGTTAGACTCCGATTGCTTTTAAACCAGGGTTGAAACCCGACCGAAGTGGCTTCAGTCGGCGCTTCTACCTCTGGCCATGGGCGCACGGTAGAAAAAGGCACACATTTTAGCATGTATAATGTCATTATACACGCCCAATAGCCAGAATGATCTAATTCATTATTGAATGAGCGATGTTTACATGCCAGAGTAGCTACTCTTTTTCATATATATATATATATATATATATATATATATATGCGTGTATTTTGGCAGTATTTTTTCATTAATACAGGTTTCATTGAATAATATAGAAAAGTTCTGTCTATTTATTTTGTGTAAGATTCTTTCGTATGATCTGATAAGCTTGATAATGTTGTCATGAAACGACGACAAGAAATCGCAATAATTGTTGATTTTTTTATCAGGTCTGAGCTTTTGGCTTACATAAGCCATTATCAAAGGATGAATATTTAATATACAGTGAACATAGAACATTTAAATTATTCACAGAGTGGAGTTATACAGAGAAAATTAAACAGGTCTATTTTTTGAGTCGCACATGGCTGTAGGCCGAGAAGGAATGGTGGTAGTGGGTTTTTGGTCGAATGAGAGTATAGTGGCATGAGGGATTGGTCTGGGAACTGCTACTACTATGGGTGTAGGGGGTAAGTATAATGACTATGACCTCTCCCGTCGATTATAGGCATTGAAGTATGTTAGCGGAGGTGTCGAAATTTATTTTATTTAGGCTAGGTTTAAACTGTTTGATGTAGATAGCTTCTACAATTTTAAGTTTTCCTTTATTATTTTCTTGTCTAAGTATATATATATTTTCAACACTTGTTTTCCTAAGAAGTGTGTGTTGATAGCCGTGGTGTTTTAAATGTCGGAATATGTTAGAATTTTCATTTAAGTGTAATGTAAGCCTCCGCGAAAGCGAGTTAGTAGTATGTCCAATGTAGGTATTATTTAGTTTGTTAGAGATACATTCTCAAAAGGGGCATTTGAATTTATACACTACATTGTTTTTTTGCAAATCGCTAACGGTGGGGGAGGAGTCGTTGCGGACGATTGTGTTGGATGTTGTAGATTTAGCGTAATATATGATAAATTTCATTCTTTTGTTGGGGTCTGTCGGAGAGATATTAGTGTTTACGAGTTTTTTTAGGATATTTTCGTCTAGTTGGTAGTTGGTGTGCATTTGGCTACAATATAAGAGAGTGATATATTTCGGATTTATTGGGCTATTACCATGTGTTGTTTTTTTTTCATGTTAAGGTTTTTAAGGAAATGTATTTGTTCATCAACTACGTAATTAGGAAATTTATTGTTGATGAGTGTCTGTTTTATGTTTTTTATTTTACTGTGGAAGATGTGTTTTGTAGACGAATTGGTTTTTGCACGATGTAGTAGATTTTTTATGATTGCTAATTTGTAATAGTGGGGACATTCGCTAATATAATTAAGTGTGGAGGGATTTTTGTTAGTGGGTTTTTCATATGGTGAGATAGGGAACTTATTACCATTAGTGTTGATTAGTATATCGAGGAAAGGAATTTTGTTGTCATTGCTGAGTTCATAGGTGAATTTTAGGACTGAGTTATCCTGAAACTGTTTTTGAAGTTGTAGGGTTTCGTCAGTATTTTTAATTAATAGTAGGATATCGTCAACGTATCTAAGGTATATTCATGTTTTTTTTAATTTTGTAAAGGTAGTATTCTCGAGGTTCGACATGTAGAAATTGCTAAATGTCGTACCGAGTACCTAACCCATGGTAACGCCGTCACGTTGTATATATATAGTGTTGTTAGGGTCGACAAAAAAGACTTCAGTAGTACAAGCTAGTAGGATTTTTCTTAAGATGTTGGGATTCATTTTGAGTGGGGGTAATGCAGGATTATTCTTTATAATTATGCCGATAGTTTCGCTAACGGGTACGTTAGTGAATATGTTTTCGACTTCAAGTGAAGCTATGATTTCATTATTGGGTTGTTCGCTCTTGAGGATTTGGATTGCCTCTAGAGTTGGCTTAATGCTGTATTTACTCGGGGGGTAAGGTGTGATAAGCTGGTTAATATGTTTAGTTAAATGGTATACAGGAGTAGGAATTTGGGATATAATAGGGTGGAGAGGATATTTAGGTTTGTGTGTTTTTATGGTTCCGTATATGTAGCCAGGTATGTAGTCGCCGATAATTTGGGGGAGTTTTAAGGAGTTCTGATCGACATTGTTGGCGCTAATGAGTTTATTAACTTTAGATTTTACTTGGTGTGTCGGGTTCTTGTTAAGTTTTTTAAATTTTGTGTGGTCATGGAGTATGTGGTTGAGTTTTGTGTTGTAATCTGATTTGTTAAGTACGGCATAAAATGTTAGCCTTGTCGGCTTTTTTTACAATTATGTGGGGGTAGTTGCGTAGTTTGTGCGGAGCAGTTTTTAGTTGTTTGGATAGAATTTTTGAGGAGCTTTGGCTTTTATCATGGCGATCCTTGAGTGCCTCGGCCTTAAGTAGGTCTTTTAGTTCGGGTTTAGTTGTTATAAGTTTTTCGTCTTGTAGTTTAGTGATGCTTTGATAGAGTGTTTCAATTTCAATTTTTTTAGTGAGCTGGTTGTACTTACGGTATATATGGCAGTTAGGTCCGAGGTTGAGTAGTTCTTTTTGGTGTTTAGTTAGTTCGTGGCTGGAAAGGTTGATGAATTTATCGAGATTATTGAGGAAAGTGATCGTGCCATTGTATAGTGAATTTATTTTTTTACAATTTTAGCACAACACTATAATGTTTTCATGACAACACTATCAAGCTAATCCGATCATACGAAAAGATCTTACACAAAATAAATAGACAGAACTTGTCTATATTATTCAATGAAACCTATATATATATATATATATATATATATATATATATATATATATATATAGTACTGTGCAAATGTATTAGGACAAGAACTGTTTTAACTTTTATGAGGCATATTGAAAAAGAAGCAATTCAATTAAAATAATTTGATTTGATTTACTCAACAGATGCTTTAACAAAAAATACTTGTTACAAAATTTAATATTTAGTATATTAGACTTTTGCTTTGAGCACAGCTTTCATTTTGTCAGGCATTGACATCACAAGCTTCTTCAATGTATCTAATGGTATAACCTGCCAAACCACTTGTATTTGTTCCCCAAATGTGTATTGCGAAGTGACATTGAATTATCAATTGTTCTATCTAAAATATCCCATAGATGTTAAATAGAGTAGTTTCAAAATAATTTGTTTAATAG
Organism: Ascarosepion bandense; assembly: GCA_037127315.1. Classification (NCBI taxonomy): domain Eukaryota; kingdom Metazoa; phylum Mollusca; class Cephalopoda; order Sepiida; family Sepiidae; genus Ascarosepion; species Ascarosepion bandense. The sequence goes on along the minus strand of JBBBDQ010001762.1, from coordinate 2,827,100 downwards.
AAAATAGGAAAAATTAAATATAACTTCTTTTAAATACATTTCCTTTGCACCTAGTTTTAAATAATCAATATTCATTAGCAATTTACTTATCTTTTCACCTGTATTTGAATTTTAGTGAGGTTTCTAGGAAAACCACCCCTGTCCTAATATTTTGCACACTACCGGTAGTGTGCAAAAGTGTTAAATACGCATTAAAAATAAAATTAATATTTAGTATAATAGCCTTTTGTATTGATCACAGCATTCATTCTGTCAGGCATGGACATCACAAACTTCTTCAATATATCTAATGCTATCTCCTGACAAGCAGCTTGTATTTCTTTCTAAAGAGTATCTTTAAAGTAACATTAGATTTATCAATTTTTTTTATCCAAAATATCCCATAGATGTTCAATAGAATAGTTTCAAAATAACTTGTTTAATAGAAAATAGGAAAAAATTGTTATAACATCTTTTTAATACATATTTTACGCCTAGGTTTGAATAATCAATATTTATTAGCAATTTACTTAGCTTTTCACCCTGTACTTGAATTTCAGTGAGGTTTTTACGAAAATCACCCCTGTCTTAATACTTTAGCACATTAATGGTAGTGTGCAAAAGTATTATGACAGGGGTGATTTTAAACTTTATCGTGATGCCTCATAAAGGATAAAATAGTTATTGTCGTAATACGTTTTCACAGTATGTATATGTACTGATGAGGAGTTTGGGTTCTGCTGATTATATAGGTATTCATATTATGATTAAGATCATACGAATGATTCTAATCAGAAAATAAGAATTGTCTCTCTAGTATTCCTAAAAATGAGACTCAAGATAAACCTTTCAAAAACAGAAACTAGAAATTACATTGTAAAGGTGAATGCATATACTCTGAATCAAACATACCGATTCAGGTAGTGGAATTATTTAATACTATACGCTTCATATACTTCGGCGTATGGATCTGTCATGAGAAACTAAATATAAGAGAAGATATTAAACATAACATAGACCCTGTCAGAGATTTTTCACCTTTAGAACGAAGTTTTAAAATGTGTATAAAATATTTAATTGTATTTTTTTTTTTAAAGATCTCAGATACAATTTAATAAAGATTGGTGTTTCGGATACGAACCAGGTATTACTGACATATGTGTGGGTAAACACGAAATTCGAATTTTTTCTCGCGTTTTATTTATTTATTTTTTTAATTATGAAACTCAAATATGCTTATCATTATGTCGTGCGTCGGAAAAAATGCATACAAATTATACAACTACGACAAAATTAGAACCATTGTTAATAACATCAACAATAAATTATGTGTTATAATGTGTTACCTACACACTGCTTAACAATAAGAACCCAATTACAACCACATCACCAATATATCTGGATTAAGTTAGAACCAAAAATATATCCATAATAATTATCATTATTGAGCAGGTAAATATAAAACAATCACCCATCCTTGTTTCTGGCAATATATTGGAGAAAGTTGCAAAGATAAAAAAAAAATGAGCAGAATAAAGAATGTATACAAAAAATGCATTACTCATCCAGAGAAATGTATTCAGCATATTTGATCTTAAATTTCCACAATTTTTAAAAGAGAATATATATATATATATATATATATATATATATATATATATATATATATATATATATATATAATCTAAAGTTATTTATAAATGGGATTTTGACTGGATGTGCGTTGTGGTACAGTGAATATTGGCTCGGAACGAGAAACCGGGGAGCCAAGTTTGAATTCCAGTTGAATCCATTGTATTCACTTACGCGCAAATACCCTTGGGAAAGGTATTAATCCGTTTCTTCCTTCCAGTTATGGGTTAAATAGCAGGACAGATTGGGTTCTATAGCCTTGGTCGGCAAAGAGTCTACCGCAGAAAGCAATGGCAAACTACTGCGGGATAATCTTCTGACCAGTCAGTCATGTCTCTTTCGATGGCACTTAACTGACTGACTGATGTGTATGTGTGTGTGTGTCCGTTACCTATAGACCCCGAAACGGCTGAAACGATTTTCTTAAAAGTTTACACAGTTGTACTATAAGTGTCTGCGAGTGTTCTTAGCTAGGTTTTGTATCGAGGTACCCTCGATAAATATCGAAAATCGATAATCGAAAAAATCGGATTATAGAAGGGTTGGTCCGATTTTAATCAAATTTGATACACTCATAGACAAAAACATGAGAAACGATATTCAGAAGTTTCAAGGTTGCAGTTTCCTATAATAGTGCATAAAATCGATAATATATATATATATATATATATATATAAAGCAGGATGTTTGTGTGTGTGTCTGTTTATCTGCATGAATGTCTGTATTTCTTTCAGCCTTTTTATTTTAGTTTTTGGTTCGGGTTTGGCTCTTGGTAGGTATAATTGTAGTTCTTATCTCAGCCACGATAACATTTACTCAGAGGACTTATTTAGCCTTCAAAATTCAGTTTACGACCAAAAAAACTTATTTGATATCGATACCAGGAAATCAACTGCTATATATATATATATATATATATATAGATCTTCATCTGTTTTTATTTACTTATTATTTTTTATTTTCATTTTAATTCTAAATAAATATTTATTGATTCCCAATATAAACCACTATGGAGGAATGGTAGAATTTGGAAAAACAATACCTACTCACACATCTACGCATCGTTCATTCAGTAACGAATTTGAACACTGTAGGCTACTTGAGTGTGTTTAAATTGTATATAACAGGCTAAATTTTTGCCTTCCTCTACTGAGCATCAATAGCTCAGAGGCAGAATCACCGACTGTGTTGACCATGTCCGCCATAGTTTATTAGTTTATAGATATAGAGTATAACGCAGCACGTAATCTGTTTACTAAAATAACGTCAAAGATTACACTATACTGAACCGGATTAGATCGGTAATACTCTGAAAAATATGACCACCTTTTATACACGTGGTCTCGCTCGACGGGAATTTTGTTCAGAATTTTAGAACGCTAAAGACACCTTGGATTTTTTCAGAAAGTCAAATTTACGGGTAGAAAAGTATATATTGTCACCCCACAAAGTCAGGGGTCAGTTTATGTATTGATTATAATATCGATCACCCCACTTTATATTATCCTTATCTATATATGTTGCCCCTCCCTCTCCTACCTTAATCCAATAGAGACATTTTACATTGTTATCTATATCTGTAAAAGTAACGAGGGTGGACGTTCTGTAAGTATTTGCTACGTACATTCATCATATGGTTTTATACTTTATTATTCCTTAAAGTACCCGAGTGAAACCAGGCTAAACTGTTAGTACTAAAATAAAATCAATGATGTAGAAAAAATAAAAATATAAGCAGGAAAATTGATCTACACTCTCAGAAAGGAAAACATAATATCCGGTGCTAATATTGTTAAACATTACATACTTGCATTTATGAACAGAAAGGGTAAAAAGGAAATATTATAAAGACAGCCGGCAAATAATATGCAAATATTTATACTTCGAAAAAAGAAAATGAACGTGTATGCATATATAGTCATCCGCAGGCAGATCTGTTTCGCTGTATCACAGCTCTTCAGTACGGATAGACATCCGATTTCTTTTTTCCCCAGGATTGAATCCCGACCGAATTTGCGTCAGTCGGCGATTCTACCTCTGAGCTATGGGCGCAGTCTTTTTAGCGTGTGTATTATCATTATAGATGCCCAATAGCCAGGTGCACTAATTCATTACTGAATGAGCGATGTTTATAGTTTTAAGGTGCACTATATTTATAAGATAAAGTGCTCAATATCAGAGATAGAGAGTATGTAAATATAAAAGAGTGAACATTGAAGTCAACACTCAGGGGCAACAGACTGTTTCATGCTAAACGCAATCATCAGACCACCCACCCACACACACACACAAACACACACACACACACACACACATGTGTATATATATATATATATATATATATATATATATATGAAATGATTTGTTTGAACATTATTTTGAACGATACTCGTATTTAAGTAGATATTCTGTTTATGTTCAAACAAATAAATATATTTATTACTACCGGTCTGATTATTTACGATAAAAAAATTTTGTTACGAAAATATGCGTCATTCGGCATTAATCAGGTCAATAGAAATAAATTTATTTATAATAATGTTTGATTACAAACAGAATATCTACTTAAGTAAGTTTATAGATCAAAAACAATGTTCAAACAAATCATTTCAAATTTCAAATAACCAGTTTCGTTATATATATATATATATATATATATATATATATATATATATATGTACATATATATATTATGCTCTCATAACAATTGAGCTCGCTAGAGAGGAAAATTTTTAAAATATTTACCACTTTTGCGATTTACACATTACTCTTCAGTATTGAATTGAGTCCTCTCGATGACTGGCGTGTGTATACACCGCATATATTCTTCTTCTTCTCTGTGTCATAGCCCTTCAGGACGTAGGTGATCATGGCTTTCCACGTATCCCTATCCCTGGTGGCTCCTTAGCACACCTTCTCCTGTTACACCATGCAACTCTTGGTTCCATCAACCACCTGATTAGGTCCTTCATATGTTATCCGTGGCTTTCCTCTGTCTCTCCTTCCCTGTATCTAACCTGTTAGTATCAGGTTCAACACGCCCTCTTTCCACATTGCATGTCCCAGGAACTTGAGCTGTCTCTTTCTGATGCTCAGTATTACTTTCTTCTTTGTTTTCATCATTTCTAGGACCTCATCATTGCTAACATGCTCGATCCAATAGCACGCAAACATTTTCTCCCTCTGGATGTGTCTAGTCACACTGATGAGATGTGATACAGCGAAACAGGCTTGTATGTGGATGATTAATATATATATATATATATATATATATATATTGTTTTTACTTCCCCACTTTTTAAACGAGATACCTTTGTATTTATTTTAATAATAAAGGGACATATGATCCTTATACTTAAATTAATTTTATCTTGGTATGGCATTAGAAAGAACATATATATGTGTGTGTGTGTGTGTGTGTGTGAGCCAAACAGGCTTGTATGTGGATGACATATATATATATATATATATATTTATATATATTTTTGCAGATTTTAATGATTTAACTGAGGACAGGTATCAATCTAGTATATAATGTGACCGCATCAGAAACATGAGATGAAATTGATATGAAGATGGCCGAGTAACATACCTTTTAAATGACGCAAGTATATATATACATATATATATATATATGTGTGTGTGTGTGTGTGTGTGTGTTTGTATGTGTGTGTGTGATTGTAAATTTTTAAAACTATATATAAGTGATATTTAGCATTTAATAACCGAACACGTGCTAGAAATATATAGCTGAAAAAATATATACATATAACGCGTGCACACAGACACACACACACACACATATAAAAAGCAATCGAAGTCTAACCGTAATGATGACCTGTGATACAGCAAAACAGATCTGTCTGCGGATGACTATATATATATATATATATGAAAATTCCAATACTGTTGTGTAATAGCCATGAAAGAATGACAATCATTGCTGCATTATATTACTTTCGAACAACTATTATTTTTATTAAAAAAGCTAATTTAAAAAGAGAAACCACCGCTATATATATGGCTAATCATGTATATTAAAAAGCATCTAAATCAGTAAAAAAAAAAACCTTGGGAAGATTTAAATTATTACAAAATCAGGTCGTTAACAAAACGTGCATTTAAACTTTTTTTAAAAAACAACAAAATATTATTATAAAACAACAAAATTGGAATAATTCGACTATATTAAGATGACATACAAGTAGAAAATACTCTTTTGTGTGAACTATTTAGAGAAAGCCCTTCAGGCATCTTATCTTGTGAAACGACAACATTACACATAAACAGAGAATATTTAAAACAATTATTAAAATAATTTTATTATTAGCGATAACGATTTTTAATAATAAAGAGACTGCCCTCGGAGAAATTTCGCACGAACCAGTAAAATGTTACAAAACGTTTACTTAAAACCGTATGCATGTTTTAAATGACCTAGATGTTAAATTTCATATGGCTGCTAGGCATGAGGCCAAGCCCGTTCTAAAGTATCTATGCCTTGAGCTGTTTACAACCGCTTTTTCATATCGATTATTAAAAATAGCTTCGAGCGAATGGAAACTAGAGCTCTTAGCGAGTAACTGTTTCTTTGAACATCGAAGGCTATTACTAAAAAAATAACTTTAGGAAATGAGAAAAACCATAGCAGCTTAGAAATTTCAACAACTAAATTTCGAGGGCGCATGTGGCTTGAAGATAGAATATTAACACAACTGAAGAAGTTGACGTTGCAACACTGCTTCGAACAAAGCATATTGAAGGTAGCTAGCCTCAACACTGGAAAGAGCAATAACGGATACTTGTCTAAGAAAATTACTTTCGCGAAGAAATTGTTTTAATAAAGACAAAAAATATACTAATCGAAGGTCAATGTCTGCTTGGTTAATTTATACCAATTTTTTCCAAATAAAGAAATTAATAAAATGAATATGATCATATGTACCTGTGGTTCTGCGAGAACAGAGAAAATGGTTACGAATGGAGAAAACGTAAAGATGTCATTTTGCTGTTAGGTTTGTATACGTGCTACTTGGTCAGAAAATTAACATTATAACAATTCGTTCACACTTTCTCTCTCTCTCTCTCTCTCTCTCTCTCTCTCTCTCTCTCTTTCTCTCTCTAACACACAGACACACAATTACATATATATTGTAATTTTGTTATTACAATGGTTTATAAAAGAATTATATCACTACACAAAATTTTCATGTTTCAGAACAAAACTGTTCCTCTTCAGGTGATATGTTAAAATAATTAGTGAAAGCCCTTTGTTTTAAAAAAATATGAAGAATTTCTTGTTTGGAAAATTAGGGAGTAGTAGTTGGAGGAAATTCCAAAGATGTGTTCAACAAGTTTAATCAGCATTTAGAATTATGTATCCATGGAGATTTAAACATTTGGGTTAGGAAAGAGTGTAGGAGGTCATAGATCTAGACATGTCGTGTTTTAATTTTGTCTTGGTAAGATACACAGTGGGACCTTAGATTTATTAAAGGGTAGACAGTCATTTTAATCAGGAGGTTAGTTTCAGATTTATATATATATATATATATATATATATATATATAAAGAAACTAACAAACTTGCCACATCAAAATATTAATTTAATAAACTGCTCAATATGAAAATAGATCAATTTTAGGATTAATTTTTGAAAGTACTTCTGTTTGTTTGGAATAGGCATATTTATCAGCGAAATGTCGAAATTAACTTTATCCATGTTCAGAGTTACATAAATGGAAATATGTTCAAATTTATAGAAGAGCAGATTATCCAAATTAACAAAAAACAAAGAAAGTGTTCAATATAAAAATAGAGCAATGAATATTTATAATAAAACAAAATTTAGAACATGTAAAAACTACAAGCTACTAAAGATTTATACATTTTGTTTCGACATTTTTAAAAAAATGTTTCATCAGATAGTTAATAATACTGGCAATAAGCGTTTTATTGGAAAATAAATTAAAAAAACACTTCCAATTTATAAAGAAATCTTTTTTACGAGTTAAATGGATATTAAAATTGAGTGGAAAAAAGAGGAGAGAAAAAACGAGAAAATGTTAAAAAATCAAGAAATGGAAAAGAAAGAAGCAGGGGAAATAAAAAGCAAAGAGGAAGACAAAAGAGAAAGAACTGAGAGGAAAGAGCCAATGAAAACGACTAAGAAATAGAAATTTTGAATTTCGACAGGAAGTAAATTGTAGAGGGATATAGATATCAGTTACATGGTGTCTAGGCTTAAAAATAAGAAAAAGCAAGGAAATGCATAAAGGAAAGAAAATGGGCAGACAACGGAAACAGCAAAAAAATATATAAATTTATACCTTTGGCCGGAAGTGAATTGCCGATAGGTACACACCTTCGTTACATTGTTTCAAACTAAATTCTTTGGCATTAAAAAATATGAAATCACATATACAATCAGAGGAATTATTCATAAACGTAAAATTAGCTGATATTTAGAAACATAACTCGAAGATATATATTCATTAGCGCTAATACAATAAATTTAAGAATTAAAATAAAAAATAAAAAAATTAAAATAAAACTGAAAATTTAAAATGTCAGTATTACATAATTAAATTAAAATTAAAATTAAATAAAATAAAATAGATAAAATTAAAAAATTACGATTAAAGGAAACAAATTAAAATTAAAATTAAAATTTATGCAGTAAATATATCACAATATGTAATAGAAAATTTTCGCTGAAAAATATTCCTATTTCTAGCAAACAGGAACTATTTTAAAAGTTACTCCTAGTGCTTGAAGATATTATACAATAGATGAGATGGAGGGAGCATCTTTTCATTAAAGGCCATGCTGTTTCTAATACTAAAGATAATTATGGTTTTAAAAATAAAAATATTTCACCTCCCATTGACAAACTACTTGACTTTTAGAGTGATTTATTTGTTATTATAAATAGTATTACTTTCTATAAACGTAAAAGAAATTTCAAAATCACTTGGATTCATTTGGTTGGAATATAAATTAATCTATTCAGACTTTTATGAAATCGGATAAAATTTCTAATTTCTATAAATTGGTTCCCAAGAAGTACAAATTTCGGCATATAAAGACATCGATTTAAATTATATAAGATTTTATAGAGATGATGGACTCATGATAGTATATAAATCTACAGGAGGTATGTTTGATGGAAAATTAATCCATAGAGTTTTTAAATCTTTTGGTGTTAGCGTGGTTATTAATTCTGATATAAAACAAGTTGATTTTTAGACATAACGCTAGATTTAGTTTCTAATAATTTCCAACCTTACATTCGTGTGATTCTAGTTTTGTACAGAATTGATTGATTCCATATATATAGGATGTATCAAAAATAATTTTGCAAATGTTGAGACGTGTGTTATAGATTATATTAGCTGATGATTATATTCCTGAAGAAGTGTATTTTTATGAAACAGTAAAAGAAATATGCAAACTGGCTAGCCAAAAAAAAAAAAACAGATATTTTTTGGATGAATAATTGGTTCTTGTCAAAATTTAGAGTGCGAGAAAATGTCTGGAAAATATTTGATTGTTTTGAAGCTAGCGTATCTGAGGTCAGATAATAGGTGTTTGAACTTATGGAGCCAATGACTCAGGATATGACGTAATCGCTGATATAAGAGGCATAAATTATTATTAGTAAGCAGTCGATAGTGAATCAGGATTTGAACTACGATGGAGAAAGACCAGGGGAAACCGTGGACATGTGCAGCCTCTGGCCCCTCGATGAGAGTGTGCTGACACCTTCGACCATACCGCCATTTTAACGACACTTCACCTGATGAGAGAATTAAATTAAGTGGAATATATTTTTTATACACACATTGTCCGTCGTTATATTTCAAGTCGATTATCAACATTGGGTTACAGATTATACAGTCTATCTCGCATTGGTATGCAACACGTATAACTCGCCCCAAAGCAAGGACAAAAGTTCGCATAAAAATAGTTGGATTCGAAACACGTATAGCAACGCAAATACCATTATGGAAACTTACTCTATTATACAAAAGTCAAATAATATCAATAAAAAACAACAAATCTACAATTTAAACAAGAGCTTCACGGCTTTTTACAATTTTTTCATCTATGAAATTTTCTCTCTTTGGAACAACCCCTATTTCTGTTTTCAATATATATATATATATATATATATATATATATATATATTCATGAAAAAGTCTCAATCTGTCAATTAATATAATCAGCTGTAAATACTGTTGTAATATTCTAAAATATTTATAATAAGAACAGCTTTTGCATGATTTGAACATGGACATGACGATGACATTGCAACAGAAAGAAATGCCGTTGTGTATAATTTTCACGTTCTGAGACGAAGAGTATAATACAAAAGATTTTGTCTAATAAAAATATCAATTAGATAAAATTAGAGAACTCACTAGATATGCAAAGACTATAAAATATTGAGAAGAAAACTCAACACATAAAAGTTATAAATCTAGAATCGCATCGTTTATTTAGTAATGAATTAGAACACTCTAACTATTGGCCTATGTTTAAATGGTAGATCACACGCTAAAAGTCTGCCTTCTACCGAGCACCCATAGCTCAGAGGTAGAATCGCCGACTGACGCCAATTCTGTCGGGTTTCAATCCTGGATAAAAGCAATCGGATGTCTAACCGTACTGATGAGCTTTGATACGGCGAAACAGATCTGTTTGCGGATGGCTATATATATATATATATATATATATATATATATATATATATATATATACAAATGAATAAGGAACGAAGAAAAAAATTTACAACTTTCAAAACATTAATTTAAAACAGTGCTCGATATAGAAATAGAGCTATGGATATTTATTATAAATTATAGTTTAGAACATGTACAAACTATAATCTACTATAAAAGTGTACATTTTTTTCGACATTGATAGAACAATGTTTCATCAGGTAATAAAAAATATTTTTGAAAATATGGAAATTCACTTTTTTTATTGGCAAAGTTATTTTAGTTTTTTATTTGTTATATTGTAGGAGGGGAAGTGGTAGGTAAAATGGTGAACCAGAATGAAGAATCATAAAAGAGACACAGAGGATAATAAAAAAATATGTATTAATATATTCCTATTGAGAAATTTGATTAAAGAGTTATTTTTGGGAAAATGCTTATTAATTAACTTAAGAAATTTATGTTATAGTTTAAAATTAACTAACTGATTAAATTGAGAAATTACACCATATGATTTTCCTGGTTTTAATTTTTTTTCGCTATATTTTCCACAAAGCTGATCTCAGAAGATTGATAATTCTTTAAGCAAAATTTTAAATAGGAATACACTAAAACTCACTTATAGTTGCTTCAACAATTTAGAAAACTAATTAAATTGAATAACAATAAAATATTTAGATTATACAACAAAAACAATTTTAATACTTGTTTCATTTCATCTCATATTAATAACTTTTGTAATTGTAGAAACTTGAACCAATGTCCCCTATCTAATAAATGTTAAACAGAATTCCTGGTCTATATGTGTTCCATTTCATCCGTGGAGAATCATAAGGTTGCTAAAGTTTATATTGGAAATACAATGAATTTTTAAAAAAAGAGTTTTTACAATCATCTCTCATCTGTCACGAATAAGGTCAAACAAAATATGATACCACTTCCTGAATAGTTTTGGAAGTTAAAAAATGAACAAAAACACCTAAAGTTAAATCAAAACTTCTCAAACGGGCTAGAACATCTAGATCAGTAAAGGAACCATGTTTTGCTTGGTCTACAAGAAAAATGGAAATTATTAAAAATATGAGTAGTGACATACTACCGAATCAGAGGCATGAAACTACAGTAAATTTTAAACATATTAAAGAACTAATCATGCTAAACTTATAAAATCTAAAGATCATATCTCAAGCAACTCTATAGTAATCATCTTAGTAACCTGATATTCACTTTTAACTGTATGACTTTTCTTCTTATGTTATTTTTATCTCTACTTTTATCTTTATTTCATACTAGAAATTGTGATCTAATGTTCTTTAATAATTTAGGTTTAAATTCTACCTTAACATTAATTCCTTCCTTTAATTTTAATTGTTAATTATATTTTAAAAAATACTTTTAGTTTTTTCAACACTTTTGAATGATTCCTATGCCTATTACGTGGTTTCTCCATCTTTTCAAAGAACTCCTAAAGTTTTTTAGTGTTATATTTTGCTACAATAAAATATTTCTATCTACAACCCATTCCAGGCAGTGTATTAAAATTTCTATTCCTTTGCCAATTATGATGTCTCCGCAACCTTTCTATTTTTCGCCGATTTTCACTCAGCTTCTTCCTCCTCTATGCATTTTCTTACTTTTTCCACTTTGTACAACTCAAATGCCGTTTCATCACAGGTTGTATATGACTATACTTTATGTTGTGGAACCCAGACGCACCTCAACATGGACTCACCCACTGCTATATTAATAGTTGTGTGATAGCAGTACGGTGGAAAATAGACTGTAGTACTGTGCGCATGACCGCAATCGACAACCAAGGACTATACTGGATTCGTAAGCTCTACTTACTGTACCTTCTTCTTTGTAACCTTTTCTTGTTTAAACTACACCTAGTGTTCCGTGTTATATTTCGGTGGACCCACTTTTGGCTCCACATCACTTTACTTCCTACCTATACATGGAACATTTCTTTCATTCTTTCACATATTATGTTTATTTTTTTCCTTATTTTCTCTCGATTTCCTCTTTTTTATTTCCTCTGTGTCTTTTTTATGATTACTCATTTTGGTTTCTCATTTACCCTACACGCTTTACCTAGTGCAAAAAATAACATTGCTAATATAAAGAACTTAATTTCTATCTCTTTTCAGAAATAACGTTTAGTACCTGTTGAGACATTCTTCTTTAAATGACGAAACAAAATGTACATTTTTGTAGTAGATTGTATTTTGGACATGTTCTAAAATATCATTTATAAAAGATATATATATATATATATAGCCTCTGTAAATATAAATGTTAACAATCATCAGGCCTGAGATGGCCTCTTGGGGCACAAGATTACATTTAAGCACGAAAGAGACAGTCGCCGCTAGGTGTTGAGGTGAGAATTCGTGAGAGCACAAATATTGTCAGCTTCCAAACTCTTTCGAAATTGCTGAACCAGTTACCGGCTTCATATTGTTTTATTTTCGTTGAGATCGGTAGAAAAATCGATAACATCAGAAGTCCCCTTGGGATATGAATCCACGTTTCATTGTCAGAAGATTAACTTTACATGGCTTAGATGGATATCAGTCAACGTATTTCTGACTGCAATTGTAAGGAAATGAACGTAAGGGACTAGGCTGGTATTCAAAGTGGTTACGCATGTCTCTCTGTGTTTCTCTCCAGGCTGATAACCTATACGCTATAGACACATACTAAGGTGAGGTTCCTTTAGCTAATTTAAACATACAATACTCTGCAAAAGTATTAGGACAGGGTTGATTTTTCTAAGACCCTCACTGATATTCAAATACAGGGTGAAAAGCCAAGTAAATTGCTAATAAATATTAATTATTTAAAACTAGGTGTAAAAGAAATGTATTAAAAAGTGGTTATATTTAATTTTGCCTATTTCCTATTAAACAAGTTATTTTGATTGGCAGGAGATACCATTAGATACATTGAAGAAGCTTGTGATGTCAATGCCTGACAGAATCAAGGCTGTGATCCAATCAAAAGGCTATTATACTAAATATTAAATTTATTTTGTAACAAGTATTTTTTCTTATTAAATAATTTGTTGAATAAATCAAATAAAAATACTTTAATTAAATTGTTTATTTTCTATCAATATGGCTCATAATAGATAAATTAATTATATTTATACATATATATATACTAGGTGCGATTTGTAAATTGTCGCAATTATTTTATCATTTCAAATATTAAATTTATTTTATAACGTCTTTTCTTTTGTTAAAGCATTTGTTAAGTAAATCAAATAAAATTACGTTAGTTAAATTGTTTATTTTCTGTCAATATGACTCATAATAGATAAATTAGTTATATATATACAAGGTGCGATTGGTAAATTGTCGCAATTATTTTATTATTTCAAAGCGAAAGGCTATTATACTAAATATTAAATTTATTTTGTAGCATGTATTTTTTTTTGTTAAAGCATTTGTTGAGTAAATCAAATAAAATCACTTTAATTAAATTTTTTATTTTTTTCAATATACCTCATAAAAGATAAAATAGGTCTTGTCCTAATACTTTTGCACAGTACTGTATAACATACATGAATTGGTTATTTAATATCCCCCCCCCCCAAAAAAAAAACAAATGTATAAACTAGAAATCAGGAATCATTTTACACTAGAGATCACAAGTTCCACACATTTTGGTTAACACGAGAATAAAAAGAAACTATGTAGACATAAGTCCGGTTCTCAATAAAATCAAAGATAAGTAACACTACGTGATAAATGGTTAGGATAGGTGGAGTTTAGCCAAAAATTAAAAAAAAAGCTCATGAGCCACAACTTTTACAAATATCATAATGTTATATACAATCTTGTGCAAATTAACTTAACCAACCGCTTTAGTTTCCTTTTATTCGTCATACATTCAGTTTTAGACCGACTCGAAGTGACAGGGTGTAAATTATTTGCAGGTCACTTGTAGTAGTTTACAGTAATATGAATCTGTTTCTCGTGTGTATGACGACAATTCTTTGCATAATCCGTGATTGCTTGAGATTTAATCATGTCAGACACTATTGTTGAGACTATTGCTTAGTTGCCCTTCGGCCATTACTGCGATAGACATTATTCAATTGAAGCATATAAAAATTGTAACATTGTACAAACCCACTGGCAAACCCCTTACATGGAGATCGCGTATATCGTCGGTATTAGCCTTTCAACTGTCATTTATGTCATCAAGCCACATAAACAAATTCAGTCCATCAGTCCAAAATTAACTCAGATAAGTTGATATCGCCACTAAGATGCAAGTGGCTTCTGGCAATAAAATAACGAAAATATTTAGATGGCACCGAAAATGCTGTTCCATAATTATATGAAGCGATAAGCGGCTACTCAGATTCAAATAACCTAGAACAAGAGTTAATCGAACGGTAGGCGAACCAACCTGATCCTACATATAGAGAAAGTGGGACATTTATTGCAAAATTAAAAAAAATTGTGTAGGTAATGTTTGTTTTTATTATATCGACTGCTTACTATAGTAGTGTCAGTTGGGCACCGTCTGTAAGAAAAAGATCGCAATGACGCAATTCAATCTGCTAGAAAATGGGATGTTGTACTGCTTGGCATTCGCGCCGGAAGCATCTATAAAAACATTTCAAATTATTTGTTTACCAATCTGAGGAAAACACAAAGATTTGGAAAGAGTTGCATGAGTCTAATGGTGATTACGAAGGTGTTTGGAGCTATCGCTTGTGATCGCGGGCTTATGATTCTGTTCATCTTCCTAATGGCCACAGGATCAGAATGGATGCCTACATCAAGGAGGTAATAAAACTCGGGCTCAAGATGATGGCTGTTAGAAGACGTTATGAATGGTAAAACAACTCTTCACCATGCCACACAAGCAGAAGTACACAGTCCCTTAGCCATCAGACCATCACCCTTACACGTAAACACAAACCTCCCACCTACCTCCCGAGACTGTATTTCCTTTGATTATTATAAGTGAGAGACCAACAAAAATTGGCATAGAGATGTGCGACAACCGAAAATGAAATTCGTATAGCTGACCTTGAAGTCCCGAAGGCATGCTACTGCCGATCCACTTAATTGCTAAGTAGACTTCACCCTTTGTGTTTTCACCTTCGCACTTAGCCTATTCAGTTGGCAAAAACAAACGAAATTCAAGCAAATAACTGCGAAAGTTTTCGTAAGAAATAATGATCCTTGGTAAATTGTCTTTCCAAATGCTGCCGAAACGCGAGGAGTATGTCTTTGTTAATCCTCAGAAAATGCCTCTCCGGGGTATCGACCTCTGAAATATATCAATTGGATACTCGACAGATCCATTTTTGAACAATTATAAGCCCATCTTAACAGTTTAATTAGACATCCTGTATAAACTATACTTAACTACCTGAAACTGGTAGCGTTCGCTAGGTGCACGCCTCAGTGCTTTCCTAGCTAAACCTGTCTTTAGGGAATCACCCCAGCCTCCGCTCGGTACAGAATATCCTTCCCCACCATTTTATCCTCATCTAGAGCTAGTGTTTGGCTACAATGAGTGTTAAAAGACTTAATGTTATCCTTAATCGTCTTCCATCCCCTATTCTCAATAACCACCTGAAATAGTTTCCACTGGATTAATCTAGTTATCCATTGCAGGAAGTGCTGTCTGTCTAGTAAGTACAGATTAAAATTCCAGTATCCAGCCATTGTAGGCTTAACACTTAGCCCTATCCGGGAACAGAAAACTCAATGTTCCAAAAAGCCTCGCCAGTAAATGTATAGCAAACTAGCAAATCTAGATCAACGCTTCTCTAAACAGAGAAAGTGCTACCCTACATCGACATCTCGACGAAACAAAACTCGCGGATCAGAGCAACCAATCTACTATCATCCGACCTCATTCTAACTCCCCGCCACCTGCATATATCCAAACAACTCCAACTTACTCTGCACCAACTTACTGACCAACTAAGCAACATTATTTAGCTGTCCCTCCAAGTAAGGAGTTTGTCCCGGCCAAAAAATGCCTGTCTATTTTTGCCCAGTCGTGATTCTACCCTTCGGCGGAACCACGACTGGGCTATTGCTCCCTGCTCGGAAGCAGAGAGCGCCCCCTACCCGAAGGCAGAGGGCTGACAGTGTCATAGTAGCAGAAGCAAATGCCAACTGCAACGGTATTTACCCACCTTCTCACGTAAGATGAGATGTGACACATGTTCTTTTTAATGTGGGTCTTCCAGGCCATATAGCCAGCCGAAAAATATATGTGTATTTTTCCCCAGTCGTGATTCTACCCTTCGGCGGAACCACGACTGGGTTAGTGCTCTCTGCTCGGAAGCAGAGAGCGCCCTCTACCCGAAGGCAGAGTGCTGACAGTGGCATAGCAGCAGTGGCAAATGCCGGCTGTGACTCTATTTACTAGCCTTCCCACGCAAGGCTGGATGTGACACATGGTCATTTTATAGTGGGTATTCCCGGCCATATAGCCGAGCCAAAAATATCTGTCTATTTTTACCGAGTCGTGGTTCTACCCTTCGGCGGAACCACGACTGGGTTAGTGCTCTCTGCTCGGAAGCCGAGAGCGCCCTCTACATGAAGGCAGAGAGCTGACAGCCGTTCATAGTAGAAGCGGCAAATGCCGGATCCGACTGCCGTTCTCTGTATAAGGAGGATTATATGTACACATCAGGCAAGGCCATTGTTATATACAAAAAGGGGAGATCCCAAGATATTTGGGTGGACGAATCGGTTAAGATAGTCGGTGCATGGTTTGATCTCGATCTTCAGTTGGAATTGAGCGATGAAAGAGAAGATGTGGATAGAATTTATCTGTGGTCCCGGATGAATCTTTCCTTAAAAGGAAGTATTTGCATCGCACATCTGCCCAATTTTTTTTTACCGACTGTCTGTGCTTCCTTTCCATATGTCATAGCAATGGCTTTAGTAAGGCTCTTTAATGTTGTGGGAAGGCATACACCCACAAGATACCTCAGGGGATCTGTTGCTTCAACTTTTCTGAAGGAAGCCCTGAAACACCTACTACGGCTAGCTATTGACCTTTCCGGTGTCTGGACGTTGTACCGTAAGGTATCATATTATGTTTCAGTCAGGAGCTCCGCTCAGGATAATCTAATGAGTGAGTTCGTTCTTACGCAGCATGAGGGTCGCTCAATATGGCCTTTGGCGCGCGGATTAAATTGCCTTTCTAATGATGAGGCAGCACTCAGCTAGCTGGTGATAGGAAGGACCTTCTGAGTTGCTGAAAACAATTTCATCGTCGGGCTTGCAGAAGTTTTCAAACTGCTTGCTCTGTGCTGAATAGGTAGAGGTCCTGGATCACACCTTCTTTCGGTGCAGTGCCGTAATTCCGTTAGGTAAATTTGTTGAAGAGATACTGATTAGTATGCTGCGTGTAAAATTATTCATCATCGAGACCAGTTCTGTCTGTAGCAATGTGGCACCGACATTGAAGAAGGCTTAAGGCTATGAGTTTTTTGCCTGCTGAGCGTTATTGTCGTGGACTCGGTTAAAGATCTATTAAGAATAACGCAAAAACAAACAAATAGAAAAATACGAACATATATTAAATACGGAAAGAATACAATACTTGTAACTTGATTAGTCGGAACGATAATACGAGTTAGTGTGGAATACTATGATTCGGCTCTCGGCCTTAGAACTTGGACTCGTAATGCTCGTTAAGGTAGCAGTGTAGACCGACTCTCGGCTGATTTCGGGATGCTCTGAGGGCGTTCTCCTCAGGATACTCCTTTTCATATTGTGCGGGGAGGTATAATAATGGTTAGGAGGGTTCATTCAGTCTGTCGGTGATGCCACCATAACAGTTATGAAAGTCGTGATTGGGACAATACGTCAGAAGGAAATCTATGGAATCGAGAAGATCACCTCTTACCCGTTTGTGCAAGATCTACCAGGAGTGTGATGCTTTATGAGTTTTCTGTAATGCTTCATAGAATGCCGTCATATCAATTTTGTAATCCTCTTACTTTTTCTTTTTGTAGATGAATCTTTGTGTATCTAAATGGAGAAGTTGCAAGAAAATCCAAAAGATATTATCCCGGTGAGGAGGAGGTGAAATTAAATTATTCGTGTAGGAGATTGTATGGCAAATTTTTCTAACCCAGTTAGGTTCTCTCCTGAGGAACGGGCTCCCTGTTTATCTACGGGACCTATGGTTTGACACTTAGTTCTAATATCGCTATTTGGTTGATGGTCTTTTGCAGACAGGGATCCAAAGCCTGCAGAGGATCATTAATGTCTGATTCCAAGCATGCTGAGGATCAGTAATATCTGAATGTCGGAACTGAAATGTCGTAATTCTGTTGGGCAAGTTTGTTGAAGAGATACCGGTTAGCATGCGATGTGTTAGGTTATTCGCCATCGAGGCCAGTGCTGTCTGTAGCAATGTGGTACCACCATTGGAGAAGGCTTAACACTATGTGTTTTTGCTAGCTGAGCTTATGAAAGTCGTGATTTGGACAATACATCAGGAGGAAATCTATGGAAACGAGAAGTTTACCTTTTTCCAAATGATCTTGTACTTAAAGCATCTAATTAAAGTCAAGATTTGGACGGAAAGGTGGTGGATCCTCCTGTCCGAATTTAGCAAAAGCCGGGTAGATTTTATCCGTTTGTTCAAGAAGTACCCGGCCAGTGATATTTTATGAGTTGTCTGTAATGCTTCATAGTACGCGGTCATATCAGTCGTATCAAGGTTGTACTCATCATGTACATATTTTCTACCTCAGATAGTAGTAGTAGTAGTAGTATTAATAAATTTAGCACCCAAGAAAGGATTAAGAATATGTAAATCATAATCTAGAAAACGACATGACATTTATATAAAAGGCATAATTTTTCTTCCTTGCATCAGGAAATTACTGGGTGAGTGACAGCATAGATAGATAGATTCATACATACATACCTACATACATACATACAAACAGAATATGATAGATACACACATACATAGAGAATATGATAGACAGATAGATAGATAGATAGAATATGATTGATAGATAGATACAGACATACATACATACATACATGCAGAATATAATAGATAGATAGAAACAGAATATGATAGAGAGATAGAAACAGAATATGATAGATAGATAGATAGATAGATAGAAATAGAATATGATAGATAGAAACAGAATATGATAGATAAATAGAGAGATAGATAGATAGATAGATAGATAGAAACAGAATATAATATATATATAGATAGATAGATACATACATACATACATACATACATACATACATACAAACAGAATATGATAGATAGATAGATAGATAGATAGATAGATAGATAGAAACAGAATATGATAGATAGAAACAAAATATGATAGATAGATAGATAGATAGATAGATAGATAGATGTAAACAAGTAAGGTATCATCGTGTGAGTACTTTATTCAGTTGTTTGTCTATTATCGAAAGAACTTAATATTTGCTTTCAAGAAGCTGAGACGTATTTTGAGTATGTTATTTGCGTGAATCTTCTTTTAGGCTGATATTTATGGACTCGCTTCCGACTTGATTAGGGCTCATTAATAATCTGTAAGAGTGTCAGTGTAAGCTTACAGTTAGGTATATTTGAAATCTTGATTGATGTGTCCATAATTGATTCACGATATTTTATTGACACAAACAGTTTTCGTACGATCTGATTCATAATAAATGTTCTGAAAGATTACTTTTTCAAAGTGCTATGGTAAGCGTAGAAATCCATTCTAAATCTGCGTGATTCTCACGTATAAAATTAATTGCTAAACATATTGGAAAATGGTTATCTTCGTTTATCGCTGTTATTTGATTTGTCATTTGCAAACGTCAGTGATCGGTACCGAATTGGCAGACCGCCTGCAGTTACTCTCTCACAGGCGTGACGTGGCTTCTCTGTGCCTCTTCTATAAATACTTTTACGGCTTCTGCTCCGGGGAACTTAGATCACTGTTGCCCCCTAGGTACGAATTTGCACGAGACACTAGATTAGCAACTAGGTCCCACCCTTTTACAGTGAAACTGATCAAATGTAACCGAACTTTCTGCTCCAAAAGCTTCTTTTCTAGCACTTCCCGCCTGTGGAATTCCCTTCCACATGATTGCTTCCCTGACAGCTACAATCTCCAGGAGTTTAAATGTAAGGTCAACAGACACCTCCTAACACACTAACTCGCATCCATTCTATTCAAACACTCTTCCCATCTACATCCTTACCCGTCTATCACCCTCCTTCTGACATTTCCTATATCTAACCACTCTTTCTCACCACCTTCCCCTATGTAACCCTCTGCACAATAGTGGCAGTGGAATGCCTTGCTTGGGGTGAAGTAATTAAAAGAAAATGAAATATTGCTGCTACATCGAATCTAGAACTGCTCAATCCAACTTGGAAAGAGTTAGAATCGTTTAAGTAATAATGTGGACAGATACCTCTTCTCTCTGAACCCTTTTTCCTGCATACGAATTGTCGCAAGCCTGCTTTAAATGTCTGAGCATCAATCGCCAATGGAAAGATTAAAGACATCCTTTACAGTTAGGATTCGGCTGCTCTTGAAAAGAACTTGAAAGAACTTAACTCATCACTATTTCCTTACTTGCTACAAACGTAAAATAAAAGTTTGACTCAGAAAACTTTTTACCAGGAATGGCTTCAGTTTGGAATTGAATGGATAATTCTCAGAAAACTAAAATGTTAACTTCTTCAAGTCAAGATTTAATTATTATCTTATCACCAAAATATGCCTTCTCACATTATTCTAGAGTCTTATCAGACGATTCAGACATCATAAAGAGATTTTCCCTACAAACGTGAATTTTAATGCTTCCAAAACGAAGCTGCTATATATTAACCATCAGAAACAATAGCTCCTACCCCCTATTAGCATGGAGCAGGCTAGCCACCTTGAAAGCAAAACACTGCACCTCCTCCGGTTAACTCTCACAAAAGATCTCAAATAGAATGACTACATCGAATCCAAAATTAAATCCGCTGCTATGAAGAATATTGTGCATCATTCACTGCCATATTGAAGAACTAACATCACATAGCAATCTAGTACTCTTTTCTTTGTTTCTAGCATTTCTTGTACTGTTACTTAATACTCTACACAACTTCTGGAATGTATCCTTGAGTTTTTGGATCTCAGGAATATAAATGTATAGAAATTGCTGTGAACACAAGGCGAGGGGTCAGTTTATATATTGATGATAATATGGAATTGATCCCCCACTTTATACCCGCAGCATCCGTCTGCAGAACCACATTTCAGCTGCTTCAGTTATTTTCTTCATCTTTGATGATATTGTTCAGCATTCACTGTCATATGGAAGAACCGACATCACATAGCAATCCAGTAATCTTCTTCGCTTCTAGCGAAATTATCCTGTTTCTTAATACTTTACTCAACTTCTGAAATGCTTTCTTCGCCTTGCTAAATCACCTTCGGATCTTTGTGAAGCACTTTCCGTCTTCTATGAGAACACTTCCCGGGTATTTAAATTTTTGTACCAGCTTGATTTTAGTATCCCATACCTCAATTTGCCATTTTGGGTTGCCCTTTTGCTGATGACCATACATTCGTTTTTTTTAAGTTTATTTGTAGTCCTTTCTTGTCACTCCCTTCAGCTACTTCTGTAGCAGATCTTGTACTTTCCTTTCCGTGTCTGCTATCAGCACTATCACCTCATATTGTTTAAAATGTGGCCTCCGATGACAAATCTATGGTTCTCAGAATAGTCTATCTATCTATACAAGTTGAATAGATCCGGTGAATAGCACATCTTACGCCCCTTTCAATCGTTGTATAACTGCTGAATTCGTTAACTGTCCGTATGCAGACAGTTTGCTGCCAGTAGAGATTCTTGATTACTCCTAGGTCTCTTCCAAATATGTCGAGGCTACCAAGCATTTACATCAATTCTTTGTGGTGTATTTTTACAAACGCCTTTGCATAATCAATAAAACATAGGTACAAGTCCTTCTTCATTTGTATTACTCCTATCATAAATATGGCGTTCCTTTTTCCAGTATCTTTGACAAAATCACACTGTTCTTGTCCGATCCCTGGCCTGATTCTGGCGTTTTCTATTCATCATGATTCAGACAATCAGCTTTGTTATATGGCTCATTAAACTGATGGTTCTGTGGAGTTCGCACTCCTTTGCACGTGGCTTCTTAGGCAGCGCTATGAAGATCGATTTGCTGAAGTCATCTGGTATTACACCACTATTATAAATTTTATTTAATATTTCTGTAATTTTCTCTATGTCAAATTCTTCCAGGGCTATCAGCAGCTCTATGACTATGCCGTCTGGTCCAGCTGCTTTGTTTCAATTCAGTTTGGCTATTGCAGATTCCACTTCAGACTTTAATATTTCCGGTCTGTTCACATTTTTGTGTATTATTGGTTGCTCTCGTTTGTCGTGGAATATATTATCGTATAATATCGACGATAGTATACTTCAACCAAGACACTTCGTTCACTTTTTGCTTTGATCAGAATCAGGGCTATCACCATGACAACGGTTTGAAAGATACATTGCTCATGGCGTCGAACTTCCTCTTGGAGACAACTGATTGTTATTGTATGATATACCAAAAAGATAAATTCGATAGAAATTTTACTAAAGGCTTTTACTATAATCTTAATAGAAATTATATAATAATTTTACTATAGGATTTTACTATATTCGTAACATATATTTTGTTGCAATTTTACAATAGGATTTTAATAAATCATATAGTAATTACTATATGATTTGCAATACACCTAATATAAACGATATATTTATTTTACTATAGGATTTTACAATATTCTTATCGCCTATATTCATTTCTTAAGCTATTTTTATAATATTTCTAACATAAACCCTTTTGCGATTTTGTAAGCTTAATTGATTGACTGAATGATTCGTTTTATCGACTTATGAATCTTTTGTAAATTATTTTATTGAACATGCTTTTGCGTTGTAAGAATATTTCATTTTTTTGCAAAAGAAAAATTGGATTAACAATAATTTTGGAGATAATAAAGATTTTCCAATCGATTTATAGGATGCATGTACTGTATCATCGAAGGGCTAACTAAATCGCACAAAGGAAAATTGCACACGCGCAAAATCGGATCCAAACAACTAAAAGCATTTTGGAAAAACCCAGACTACAATTAAAAGAATATGATAGACAGATAGATAAATAGAAAACAGAATATGACAGATAAATATAGAGGGAGAGAGGGAGAGAGGGAGAGAGAAAGAAACAAATTCTGATAGATATATAGATAGATAGAAACAGAATATGATAAATAAGTAAATAGATAGAAAGAAAAAGAATATGACAGATAGATAGATAGATACATACATACATACAGAATAGATAGATAGATAGATAGATAGATAGATAGATAGATGTACAGAAACTGAATATGATAGATAGATAGATAAAGCATATGATAGATAGATAGATAAAGCATATGATTGATAGATAGATAGATAGATACATACATACATACATACATACATGCATACATACATACATACATACATAAATGCATACATACATACAGATTATTATAGATAGATAGATAGATAGATAGATAGAAACAGAATATGAAAATGCATTTTGGAAAAACCCAGACCACGACTTTGTAGTCGGGGTCTGGGTTTTTTGAAAAATTCTTCTAAGACATCTGTCAAACGTTTTTTCACACCTAAATAATGAAAATGCCATTTGGATTCATTCACATGACCAGATTCACTAATTAAGAACGTCTCCTGACCGATCAAGACAGTCAGAAAGGCACAAAGATTCGAGAGATAGGTCCGTCTCTGACTCAGCCAATACACAAGAGAAGAAGGAAAAGAAAACAACGACAACTGGCCATAAAACTTTTACATCACCCACCGGCCAAAAAAAGGTAAGGAACACAGACTTTATTTCTTAAGTAAACTGATTAATCTTTTCACACAAACCCATTCTGCTATTTACTACTAACTCTATTTGACCCTTTCCCCTCTCTTCGGTTCTTTCTCACACACTCTCTCTTTTTCATTTTAAGCTGATAGACCTAGTTGCGGACTGTGAAGAAAGAAACCAAAAGTACTACTCTGATGACAGAAAAACAGAGACACTTTTCTGCTCAAAGCCACATTCGCTTAACTCTAAAAGACATTTTTTCACCCAAACAAATTATACAAAAATACACAAATTGTTTATTCAGTATATATATATATATATATATATATATATACTACTCTCTAATTTTATATAAACATTTTTTATTGCGTTGTTGTTCTTGAAATATGTGTTGTATTTTGTGAACAGATTATCCACATTAAATTCTCCCTATTAATCCGGGTGTTTTGTAGCGCCAACAAATTCCTGCAATTTAACCGGAGAAGAGGTGGATTTGGTTTATTTTACATGAGTATTTCCTCGTACGTGAAAGGAACGAACCCGACTTGAGCGCGAACTGCGTTGTTAGGATTTTCATTCCAAACTGCTATGCATCATACTAGGTGAACATCCATGCTCATATGGTATACCGATACTGTCACTAATGTAACAATTACTGACCAGGCTCGACGTTATTTAATATCGGTGATCAGAAGGGAACCGCGGTTTCAACGCGATATTACCGTAAACCAGGTTTAATTGAAGACCAAAATCTATATCAAAAGGTCATCAAATCTGTATGAAGTTTGAAAAATTTCCAAAGAAAAACAGTAGGGTGTCGACATGAGCTTCCTGAAAAAATCGAGCAGAAATTATTCTTATTTTTGTCTGATGATATTTCATAATGCCCGCTAGGTAGCATTATGAAAATAGTATGAGACAAAATAGATTAAAACTCATTTTCTCATTGTAAAGAATGGTTATCATCATAGCCTGAGCTCTCTGATGAAACTTCCCATCACCTTGCCCAATATTCTGAATGCAATATTTACCATTTCAATACGCATTTGAACCAAGGGGTATTTTTACATTACCTGCTAAGACACGTCTTAGACACTTGAATCGCCATGCTAGCTTGATGTTCACATGGACGACTCCTGGCCTTATCGTGACTTTATCTTTTTCTCACAATGATAAATTCTGTCCTTTTATATTTGATTTGTAAGATTAAGTTCACTGTGCTGGAACTCAACGTTACCATCAGACTCGTACACAGGGTGCAACTTCTTTCATTCAAACACTGTTAGCTTACAAATAACCCTTCTTTCAGATCGTCACTCACGAATTAAGACAATGAGAATTTGTACCAGTAAATATATTTTATTCTCGGGATGTAACCTAGTGCTACAGACGAAACATTTGCAAAAGGGAGGTGAACAATATAATGAGAGTCAACGGTCTCATTTTGTTCTCGTAGACATACTCGTCTCTTTGCTTTTTTTGCTAGTAGTTACTACTGTCTTATAGAAAACATTGTTATTTTTCTTGTCATTCTTGCCTAAAAAATTAATTTATCTTCACTGACCTACTTTGTCCGTGCTACTTGCCATGTATTTTTAAAATTCACTTCAATTAATTAGTAATCATTTCGAAAATGTCTGAACGCATTTTTGTGACATGTCAGCTGTTTTTTTTTATTTAATTAGTTGTCAGCTGACGCTGATATCACCGAAATAGCCTTGATCAAAAAGTGAATTAATCCGGCGAGACGTCACAATGTTATCTCACTAGTTTTTCTATTCCTGCATGGACTTATTTTTCGTATTTATTTGTTTTAATCTAAGTAGATGTTCATTGATGTATTTTTCCAATTTTAGGGGGTTACAGAACGCATTCACTGTCTGTATAACTGCACAGTCCTCTTCTTCTTTGTGCCCTGTCCCTTCAAGACGTAGGCGATCATGGTTCTCCACGTCTCCCTATCCCTTGTGACTCTTAGTATGTTTGCTCCTGTTACACCTGGCAACCCCCGTTCCGTCATCCACCTGATCAGGCCCTGCAAATATGTTATCCACTGCCTTCCTCTGTCTCTCTTTCCTTCTATCTGGCCAGTCAGTATCAGGTTCTCCAAGCTTTCCTTCCTCATTGCGTGTCCCAGGAACTTCAGTTGTCTCTTCCTGATACTCAGTATTAATTTCCTTTTTGTTGCCATTCTTTCCAACACCTCACCGTTGTTTGCATGCTCAGTCCACGATATCCGTAGCATCCTTCTGTAGAACTACATTTCCGCTGCTTCCAGTTTTGACCTCATTTTCGATGATATTGTCCAGCATTTGCTGCCGTATTGAAGAAATGAAATCACATAGCAATCCAGCACTCTTTTCTTTGTTTCTAGTCAAACTTTTCTGTGTGTTAGTACTTTACTCAGCTTCTGCAACGCGTTCTTTGCCATGCCAATTCACCTTCGGATCTCTGTGTCGCACTTTCCATCTCCTGTTAGAGTACTTCCTAGGTATTTAAATTTTTGTACTTGTTTGATTTTGGTGTCCCCCACCTGTATTTGGCATTTTGGGTTGCAGCTTTTGCTGATGACTATAAACTAAAAACAGGAAAATTTTTGGTTAGTGAAATATTTCATAACGACTTCAGTTTTAGAGAAAGAAAGAAAAGAGATTTATTTTTAAGGTATTTTTTCTTTCTCTCATTTTATTAACATATTTGTATATTCAAATTTTTTATTTCTTTTTCTTTCGTCGTCATTTACATGTAGTTGGCTAAAAATAAACTAAAAAATGAAATTCCGAAAAAAAATAAAAAGACCAAAAGAATGAAGTAATCAATTACTTTCAAAAGGTGAGCGGACACAAAGGTTCTTTGACTACAGCAAAAAATTCTGTTTTAAATTTACGCTCCTAAACTGTCAGACGTCATGTTCTCCAAGTGGGTCTTGATTAATAACCGGGTCTGTGACCTGGGTATCAGTAAAACACGCTCTAGCGCACCCCGTTTTGTATGAACAGAGGACATTTTTCTCGACGCCTTAGCCTTGATATTATATTCTTTTGTGTCAAAGGTTTTATTTGCGGCAAATTGTCTCTGAAAAATTATTTGCAAGTACAAACGCAAAGATTGATCTCAACACTTCAGACACGAATGTTTTATGCAATTCAAGCAAATAAATAAAAAAAGCCGGTGCCAATTGGTGGACGTGAGAAGAAGATTGAAAAAATATACAATAGAGGAACTTTGAACTTTGCTACTAATAGTTGTAAGCGCTTTTCGATTGAGATCGTCTGAAAGCTAGTCTCGCTGAAAAGGTACTTGAGTCATGTCTGCCTTTGCTAATAAAAACACTACCTCACAATAAATATTCTGCTATTCATTTTTAAGCAACAGATTTGTTTTTAAATCATATCACGCCGAGCAAGGCGGTAACGCCACTGATGCGCAGGGGGCTGCGTAAGAGTAAAAAGATTGGAAAAGAGAAAGCCGGAAACCACATCCTAAACAGGGAACAAGGGATGAGCCTCTTCACCTGTTCAATAGACGTGGGTGGAGTTTGAACCGGGCGACAGTTTAGTCTATGTACTCCAACTGAAAAAACAAATGAAAAAGGAGTGAAAAGATTGGAAAAGAAAAAGCCGGAAACCACATCCTAAGCAAGAAACAAGAGATGAGCCGCTTCACCTGTTTAATAGACGTGGGTGAAGTGTGAACCGGGCGATAGTTAAGTATATCTACTCAATAACAACATAAACATTGGGCGATTTCATTCATTTGTAAATTAGTCATAAATGTTTCATTAATATCTTATAATTCTTTGATTTTGCAATAGTTTCCAAAGACATTTGTACCGCAAAAAAGAGACTTCCATTGCGCCCTTACTGAAAACAACTATTTATATACTAACATTATTACTACTACTACTGCTACGAGTAATACTACTTCTAATAATAATAATAATAATAATAATAATAATAGAAATAATACCTTAAAAAGAGACAGAAATATAATTGAGTAATTAAAACCTAAGCAAACACAAAGACAAGAATTGGAAAAAAATCAATATATTACACTCACATATTAAATGCCATACGGGATACACACTTGGGTGATCATGTCTCGAAAGAGACATGACTGACTGGGCAGAAGGTTATCCCGCAGTAGGTTGCCATTGCTTTCTGCGGTAGACTGTCTGTCCTGTTATTTAGCCCATAACTGGAAGGAATAGACGGATTAATACCTTTCCCAAGGGTATTTGCGCGTAAGTGAATGCAATGAATTCGGCTGGAATTCGAACTCGGCTCCCCGATTTCTCGTTCCGAGTGTCGCCGCCGTGGACCCGCTGCTGCAGCTTGACTACCAATATATTACATATAACCTAAAATTCTTGATGCCATTAAAGCTTTGAAACTAATAAAAAAGAAATTCAAGAACAGGTCCCAAAAAAAACACTGCTCTACCACAAATCCAAAAAATACAAAAAAAAAAAAATGTTTTTATACAATCACACCCCGTACCATGCAATGAACTTTGTTCACACACACACACACACACACACACACACATATATATATATATATATACAGCACTGTGCAAAAGTATTAGGACAAGAACTATTTTATCTTTTATGATGCATATGGACAGAAAATAAACAATTTAATTAAAGTAATTTTATTTGATTTACTCAACAAATCCTTTAACAAGAGAAATACTCGTTACAAAATAAATTTAATATTTAATTATAATAGCCTTTTGCTTTGATAACAACCTACATTCTGTCAGGCATAGACATCAGAAGCTTCTTCAATGTTTCTAATAATATCTCCTGCCAAGCAGCTTTTATTTGTTCCCAAAGTGTGTCTTCCAAAGTAACATTAGATTTATCAATTCGAGAGGGGGGAATATGAGAAAGGTCAGTCATATACAAGGATAATAGAATAATGAGTAGTTTCAAAATAACTTGTTTAATAAAAAGTAGGAAAAATTAAATATAAGCTTCTTTTTAATAAATTTCTTTTACACCTAGCTTTAAATAATCAATATTTATTAGCAATTTACTTGTCTTTCCACCCTGTATTTGAATTTCAGTTAGGTTTTTAGGAAAATCAGCCTTGTCCTAATACTTTTGCACACTACTGGTGGTGTACAAAAGTGTTAGGACAAGGGTGATTTTAAACTTTATTTTGATGTCTCATAAAAGACAAAATAGTTCTTTTCCTAATATTTTTGCACAGTACTATATATATATATATTGCCAAATGTCCGCTAAGCATAGACAAAAAAAGAAAATTGAACTTGGACTAAAAAAGAAAAGAAAAAAAACAAAATGTGAGCACCTACATGAGTAGAATATTCAAGTGTTGAGTGTCGAGACTATCTAGACAGAGTAAGAAAAACGTTTCATAATGTCAACACTCGACGAGAGAAATCTCAAGCCGCTCTCGGGATCGTCTAGAAAACGAAGTATGATTAATTTTTTGTTACATTTAAAAAAAATATGCCTGTATCTTAGAGTAAAAAATAATATGGAATATAACAACAATTTGAGAGAGGAACAAATTATTGCAGGTAAAAATTATTGCAGGTAAAAGATGACGATTACTATACGTCAGTACAAGAAATGGACAATTTCACACACACACACACACACACACACACACACACACACACACACACACACACACACACACACACACAGACACACACACACACACACATATAAATATATTCGATTCTTCTAACTATATAAAAAATGTAAAACACAGGCGTATACACACAGACATATATTGTCCGACAACCTATAGTTTGGGTGAAAAACCACGCAACATTTAATTTCGGTCAACCCCTGGTCACGGACAATTTAAGTAATATGATGAAATTTGAGCATATTTTCCTGTGAGCTTCTATAGTATAATCTCTTAGAAATTTCTTACTTTATATATATATATATATATATATATAGTCATCCGCAGACAGATCTATTTCGCTGTATCACAGCTCATCAGTACGGTCAGACAGCCGATTGCCTTTTACCCAGGATTGAAATCATTCGGCGATTCTATCTCTGAGATACGTGAGCTTGGTAGAAGGCGGCAGACGTTTTAGCGTATATATATATATATATATATATATATATATATATATATATATATATATAGGAGAGAAAAATAATCGATGCATCTACTAGCATAATAGCGTATTTTGTCAAAAGCATGTATTTTTTATGTTTGTTGATATAAGTAATACTTTTATTATTTATTTACTTATTTTCTAAAATTGTTGATTTCTTTGCACATATTATCTAAATAAATTTATTAAAATCAGCGGTCAAAACTATTCCTTAATTTTAAGTGATCAATTTATTTCCGGAAAAATGGCATCTTCCTGTTTAAGTTGAAGTTAAATTGCACGAGAAATCTTATAATAATGTAAAACACCTTTTCTGTCCGTCACAATCACCAGAACTCAAAATCGTTGAATATTTCTGATTCATTTTAGAAAAAAAAAAAGAGATGTTCCTATGAATATGAAGTAGGACCACCTTTGGCAGTAATTACAGCTTGAAGTCTTTGTGGAATTGACTCGTACAAAATTGAATTTTTTCCAGAGGAATTTTTATTCATTTTTCAGTTAAAACCGTCTCCTATTCTTTCATTTATGATGGTGAATTATATCCGTTATAGAACTAGGTGTTTCTATTATTCTGTCTATCCACTCTATTAGTTTCTTTTTATATATACAATTCAGGCAACATATTTTCATTCAATCATAACACTATATACTAAAATGTAAAGATGAAAAAACAAAAATTAAAATTCTCGATGTTTTCTATGTAAGATATAAAGGAATTTTTTCGTTGCTGAAGGTGATGCGTTATCCCCTGTGGGGATTTCATGTCGAAATGTACATACAACATCTTTGAATAAATCCTATTTAATTCATATATATATATATATATATATATATATTGGAAGTGGCAAACATTATTTGCTCATTAAGTATAACAATAATTTTAAATTTTGCATATGGCTACCTAACATTCTTATGTTTGATTGCTTACAATTTAATGCCACCTGCAAACTCTAAAGAAATTTTCGCATTGAAAATTATTTGTAGGATGAACTTTGATTTAATAAAACTGTTTAATGTTCGTAGAAAAAATATTTTTTAATGCGGGGAGAAAATTTCAAAAAAAGTAAACAATCTGACCAAATCCAATTCCCGGAAGAAACTGTTCAGTTCGTACCAGAGGCCGACAAGAAGCGTGTGAAGTGAACTCCAAGCATAAGCATGACGAATTCGCACAAAGAGCTAAAGATTTCGGATAGGTCATTATGAATGATTGTGAAAGATATTTTATGGCTAAGCCCATACATGATTCAACAGCTGCTATCAAGTAAGGTTTGACTGAAGGAAGAAAATATTGGAGGATACGCAACGTTCTGCAAACAAAATTTTCGTTTCATCGGTGGAGAAGCTTTTTAAGAATACAGGCTGTGGTTAAGTACCATACAGATAGGTTTTTACGCGACTTCTTTAGGAAAGGTCTACTAATATGTTAGAACAGATTTCAAGTCATAGAAGTCAAGTAACATGTTTTGGAATGATGTTAATTCTAATTTTGAAATCGCCCTTGATGCTCATTAGAATCATATATTGATTCTGCTCGTTCCTTAGTTAGTTACTTAGTTCGTTCGTCCGTTACGCCACTGAAGGAAGATAACACACTTACTCTCTACACGAGCTTTCCTTCCTCTTTTTATAATCTTCTCAGCCTTTCTCTCACCTTTGCCAAACGGAAAGGTAGTAAAGTGTGAGAGAGAAGGAGGAGAGAGCTTATAGCATTACCGTAGCTGTAGCAGCTTAAGCTGGTGGTTGTAGCAGTAATTGTGTGTGTGTGTGTGTGTGTGTGTGTGTGTGTGTGTGTGTGTGTGTGTGTGTGTGTACTGTACAAAATAGTAAAAATAGATAAGTTTGTTGCCGTATCCAGCGACCTGATAACAAAATTTATGTCTTCTACACCCTTGGCCATAATTCAGTAGGTCTTTTGTGTTTACAATGGACACAGGAGCAATGATCTTTTTAGAAATAAAAAAGCATTTTCTTTTTCAAAATCTCTCACAAAAAGTATTTTGGTTCTGGTCTGTGTATACGCCGCTTAATACAATATTAGATTACAGTAAATTAGCTTCTATGGACATTAATTTTATAGATATTTTAATAAAATTACACTCTTTGTTATCGATATTTTATTAGCCAATACTTTTCTGTTATCATTTGTTGTATGAGAAAGTAAAGTTTTTCCACGAAATCATAATTACCATTCCGTGGAAATTCCACGGGTTCCGCTGGTCGGAATTAATGCGAAAAGCAAAGTTTACCAAGAAATATTGGAGAGTTGTTGCTTAAGCTTTCAGTCATATTTAGAGTTTACTACGCTTTGACTTAGACCAAAATCGGCCCCAAATGCTAGTGTGGCTCAGAACAACTGCAAAATAAATTTACCCTGGTATTTATTTGGAAAAGCAAAGTAAATTTCCATCTAGCTTATGAACTCTACGACATAGCGCATATATAAGTGTGACACTATTTCCCGCTGGTATACTTTTTTGTTTGGTTTAATACAGCGGAGTGAGAGAGAGGAATTAATTTTAGTCGTATTATTGGTTATGCTTTATTATAATTCGCAATGTGAGCATATGTATAAAATTTTAATACTATCATATACTTGTAAAATCCGGGGAATAGAAAAATGAAATATTTTAATATATCATGTACTTTTAAAGTTCGGGGAATAGAACAATTAACTATTTTTAGGAAAGAAAGGTATAAATATAATCGTTCTTCTTTCGTATTCGAAGCGGATATTTTTGGGTAAAGCTAAAATTTTATGAGTAGCCGAAACAAAGTTTCAGGATTTGTTTGATGGGGTCAGGCGGGGTCAAAGTCACTCAAGAGATGTTTCTCTGAGAACAGAAATTGTAGGAAGTTGGAAAAATCTGAATAGATGTAATCGAAAAGAAGTGAACTGGTGATATTTCATTCGTCGAGTTACCCATCCCGCAAATCGAGTGGGTGGAAAACGATCTCATTGGTCAAAGGCTTCGAGTCGGCTAGATGCCCCGAGAGGATTGGAGATGGTTATAAAAATCTGGACTCTGCGAGAAAAATCAGTTTTTCAGAGCTGTGTGTAACTGTGAGAGGCTGTGGGTTGTTCTCAGTTTAGAGTTGGAGTGAGTCTCTAGAACTATAGTCGAAATGTAACGACTGTGGAAAAAGGTTCCCAACTGGGGAGCTATCACCCACGGCTGGTCGCCTACCATAGAACTTATGGCTAAAGAGTTAATGTCGAATGAAGCCTGCCGCCGATTAACTTAAAGAGTTAATGTCAAATGAAGTTTGCCGCCAATTAACTTAAAGAGTTAATGTCGAATTAAGCCTACCGCCGATTAATTAAAGAGTTAATTCTGAATAATGCGCCTTCAATAGAAATCCTGAAAGAACGTTATTGTTTTTTTTTAATCATGGGAGAATCGAGATTTCTGATTCCTCGTTCGCACTACTTCGTTAAACTCCGTTAAACTCCGATTATTTTAGAAGTTGCATAGAAATTGACATCCCTGATTATAGAGAATATGTGAAAAGACTTTAATGAAAATTTAATGAAAATTTTTAGTGACAATTTGAGGAGCTCTGTTTACTTTAACGAAACTTAGAAAAGACATTTTTATTTAAGGATTGAAATCACTGATATTTTTAAACGAACTCTCTCTCTCTCTCTCTCTCTCCGTTGTAAACTGGCATTCCAACCGCTGTATTACCAATCTGACGGCTGTATTATCTGTTCCTGTGACTAATAATTGTTTTTTTATATATATAAAGACATTCTTCGTAACTTTCCAGGCGTGTTCGACCATATTCGTTTATTTATTTTATTAATTTTTTTGTGTCGTGTTTATTTTTAACCACAAGTGTACACCAGTGTCCGGACTGACTTTGGTGGGAAGACGCCTACTGAAATTGCACAACGCAAGCTCTGAGATCAATTCACAACGTGGGAAGTGACACGTTGTTGCAATAGACGTCTTGAAAACCAGCTTATGGGACGACGTTATCGGACGAGATCATCACGACAAGCAGCAGTGACCAAACCAAAGGGGCAGCCGGGTGGCAGTGTCATAAATGGTGCCGTCACGACCGTCGAGGAGAACAAGCGTCACAATTAACCAGCCAGACACGGTCGAACGTGTTACATAAGAGCAAAATTTCACATCTCATATTCAAGAATGTAAAACAATTGTAGAAATCTGCGAAGAGGGACAAAATTAATCTAGCTGCTACCATTCACAACGACATACGATCTGTGATTGTGTAGGGTACAATATAGCTCGCAAATTCCAATGCCTCTAAAACAAAGCTCCTCTTCTGTAACACAAACAAAAACATTTCTTGCCTAACATCAGAACGGAAGACTCTAGTCTCATAGAGAGCAACATAGTTTATCTCTTTGCCCTTCCACTCTCAAATGATCAGAAATTGAATGAATTCATCAAATCTGTAGCTGCATCTACTGCTAAGAAGACTTTAGTCTCATAGAGAGACTAGAGTCAAATACTTATAAAAATATTTACAAATAATTACAAAAATACTTATAAATACTTATAAAATATGTATTTGACTAGAGTATTTGTCTTTTATAGTTTAATCTTTTTTAATCTTTAATATTTTTTACTCATAATCAATCTTTTACTGTTTAATTTCAATGTTTAATCTCAATGTTTAATCAAATTTTAAATCAATAAAATCTTAAATCAATAAAATTTTTCAATAAAAATTTTTCAATAAAAATATTTTTAAATCAATAAAATTTTAAATCAATGTTTAATCTCAATGTTCATATGTTTGCACATTCATCTTTTTTAATTATAAAAAGTATGTATTTGACTAGAGTATTTGTCTTTTTATAAAACGTATTTGACTGGAGCCAAATAAATATAAAGATATTTATAAATACTTACAAAAAGTACTTATAAATACTTACAAAAATATGTATTTGACTAGAGTATTTGACCTCTTTTATAAAAAGTATTTGACTAGAGCTAAATAAAATAATAAATAAATAAATAATAAATAAATAATAAATAAAAATATTTATAAATAATTATAAAACTATTTATAAATACTTACAAAGCATGATCTACTGCTAAGAATACTCTAGTCTCATCGAGAGCAACATAGTTCTTTCTCTTTGCCCTTACACTCTCAAATGATCACAAATCGAATGAATTCATCAAATCTATAGCGGCATCTACTGCTAAGAAGTGTGGATCACTTTCTCGGGAAAGGAAGGTTTTCACGTCAAAATCTATTTTGCATATTTATATATCTACCATTCGTCCGGGCATTGAATATGTTTCTTATTTCTATAGTCATATTTTTAATGTTGGTATTTTCAATTATTTGAACAATATTTTCAAATTAGAATTAATTTTTAAATTAAGAGTAATAGTAGTTATTTTTCAAATTGTATTAAAATTATAACGCAGAATTGTTTTTGCACCGTAAATATATCCCGGTATATTTGAAATAAAATTTCATAGTTAAATTATTCAAGGTTTTTCTATAAAAATAGTTAGGTGGTTTAAAACGCTATTAGGAGAAATGGTGTCCATATTTATTTCTCGTGATACGGTATTTCCTGTTATTGTATCTCTTTGTCCTTTCTTTTTCTCTTCTTGGTTTCCGTTCTGTTTTTCCTGTTTCCCCTTCTTTTCTTTTTTCCCCTTTTTCTTTTTCAACTTCTTCTCTTTTTTTGCAGTAATCAAGCTTCTATCTTTTCTTTATCCTCGCTTTCCTCTTTCTTTGGGGTTCGTTTTCGAATGAGCGAGAAATTTTCGTAAATAACCGTTACAAATGTCTGTTCTAATATAGACATGTGAGCGTCTATGTGAAATTAAATAAAAGAAAAGAATTTTTTTTGGTGGGGGTGATATTTTGATTATCTACTGTTGTACCATTTGGGTCTGACGAGCCGTGATAATAACATCAATGCGGTGACATATATAATATCCATAGTAATAATCGAAAATCTTTTATAAATTATATTACTCTGTTAAATTAAATAAATGAATTTAACATTGCGTTCTCTTGAGTTCGTCTTTTTACCAAGTGTACTATGTTATAATTTGCTTCTTATTTCATATAAGTCGAGTTCTTTTGGATAATTCCTTCTTCGGATACTATTACATTTCGAATTTCGCGTGCAATATGTTTACTTTACTCTATTACACTGCTCTTCTGATACACTAACGTTGTGGAACGTGTGGTATAGCATATTTGTACATCAACCTCTCTTTGAGTGCAGAGGTCGCTTTGCCTTCATCGGGGTCCCTATAACACATTTGACTAGAGAAAGTAAGTTTTCATTTTATATATCTTCAGGTTAGTCTTATTCGGGGAGATTACTGCTTAAACCGGACAATACTTAGTATTCATAATTTTTTTAAAATTCTTTTATTTTTATTTTTTTAGATTTTAACATCGGTCGTTGATTATAATTTTTCCTATCAACTTAGTGCTTTATACTGCCAACGATTAATTTTCCGATGAATTGTCTGCCGAAAGACGCCTTAAAACACTATTTTTTAACAAGATACTTTTGTATATTTTTAATAATATAGAAAGATATGATCCTTATGCTTAAATCAATTTTGTCTTGGTATGACAGTAGAAAAAAACCTATATATATATATATATATATATATATATATATATATGCGTGACTCTTCAGAAATGAATTTAGTTCTTTCAGTTACTGACGTGTGTATACACTGGTTATATACAACACGTTAAAATTTCCATTCTCTGATTTCATGCGCCTATGGCATAGAGGGATAGCGACTCCGACTGACAACAAATCGGACTAGTTTCGATCCCGGCAAGAAGCAAATGGATGTGTCTAGTCACACGGATGAGCTGTGATACAGTGAAACAGGCTTGTATTGGATGATTAATATATATATATGTGTGTGTTTGTGTGGGTGTGGGTGTGTATGTGGGTACACACACACACATGGACTGTAACTAAGTGGATAGGCATGATGAACAGATGCTTTTAAGAGAGTAGAGAAAATTGATTTGGAATTAATGAAAGTCGTAATTGATAGAAAAATGAAATGAAAATATTTGAAGAAGCTTGAGATCCGAATGTAAGCAGAAATAAAATTACAAAAGCTAATTACATCAAAGCACGTAAACTGCAATTTTCAAATACTAATCATAAAGAAATGTATAAATTCTTGGAATAAGTAAAATTAATAATCTCAAATGTAAATTCGTGTACCTATTTAAACGTACATTACACAGGCGAAATTGTCTGGATTCTTTCATTGAAGATATTAACAGACAAGGCAACAGCTGGGAAGTGCAGTAAAAAAAAATGTGGTTAGTCCACTTGAACAAAAACAATGACGAAGGCAGACATTTCTGTGTTTTCTCCATCGTCTATGAACTAATATTGATTATCAAAGAATCAACCCGCAACCCTGACACAATTATACATCAGGCGAATCTCCTCTAAATCTTCCACCCATCCTGCTCCGATAAATAATTGGGAAATTTTCACCCCTACGACCTGAGCAAACAGACAATTCTTTAGTTGATGTGAAGGTTGATGCCAAAGCAAAGACATTCACTGATATTTCCTCCTATAGAAGAAGGCGGACTTGGGTAGCTTTCGATTTGATATGTCGGAGGCTTCTCTTTCCACATTCTTCAAGCACGCTTCCTCCAAAATTGATGCCATCATCTCTGAATAGATCTTTTCTCGAATGTAGAGTTTTGTACCACCAAATATCCTCCGAGAAAAAAAAATACAGCCAACCCTTGTTCAGCCCTGAATATACTGAATATGTTCGTTACCATAAATGAGGGGCCAGCTACATTTTCTTGGAGCGTGAGGGCCAAAAGCTATGTAGAATCATGGAGAAGGGACAAACAGCTATGTCTCCATTGTCATAGAGAAGAATCATGTTATTAAATATGGGAATACATTTTCTATGGTTTTGAAGAAAGCAAAGATTCAATATATATTATATCTGACGGGAAAATTTGTTAAAAGAATATTACATCTTAAAAATAAATGTTCATAAATCAGTACTGAAAAACAATTCCATTAAAATCGGTTGAAAATACTATTTTATATTCATTTAAAAGTGCACACTCACGAAAGCAATTTCACAGAAAAAGGTGAAAGTGGGGCCGGGTGTTCTTAGCTAGGTTTTCTGTCGAGGTACCCCCAATAGATATCGAAAATCGATAATCGAAAAAAATCGGGTTATAGAAGGAGTGGTCCAATTTTAATCAAATTTGATACACTCATAGACAAAGACATAAGAAACGATATTCAGAAGTTTCAAGGTTGCAGTTCTAAGAATAGTGCAGAAGATTTGATATAAATACCAGGAAATCAAAGTTTGACTTACATCAATTCATTTGTCTTTCAGTTTACGATTTCGCTTTAACTGGAAACAACTATTGATTTTTAGTCTTTCGTGCCAACGTCCAAAGAGTCTGAGCTCCAGGAGCATGGATTAGTTTTTATTACACCCGATCAACGCTGGGATAAATTTCTAGTAAAAAATAAAAGTAAAACACATTCTCCAGGTAATAAGAAATATTTTTTTTAAATTTCGACGCAATATATTCAGACTGTCAACTATCACTTTGGTTTGGCTTACCTATATTTATAATATATCCAGAGTAAGATAGCGGGCCGGATGATATTCACTCGAGAGCTGGATGTGGCCCGTGGGTCAGGGTTTGCTGACCGATGCTGTAAATGCTACTTCAATTATCTTTCGCAAAGAGAGGTGTAACTTGGCAATTACATAATTCAGAACAGCCCGCCATCACTGAAAGTAAGTGCAACGTGTTGTTATGTTAGGTGGTCCAGGCCAATGTCAAAAAGAAACACACTGGATCCCGAGTATTCTGAAATATTACCAACCAAATTAATAACGGAGGCGATGTGGTTGTGTCCACTATTATAAATCGTCATGAGGTCCTATAGTCCTCGACACACAAAGGAAACATTTTCACCTGTATCTTTGTCGTGAATTCAACGTTAGATTCAAAAGGTCGTCTCTTTCTTAACTCCCCACGTCACCCTGTGAGTAATAATTTCATTACAGCAAGAAAAGTATCAAGCCGTATCAAAGTTTTGACTCTAAGAAAGCCGCAGGTCCCATTTATTTGCTTTTTCTTAAGACTATCAACCCGAAAATATCCTAAATCCTAGCAAAATTATTTAACCGCTGCTTAATACAGAAATACTTACTTAGCCTATGGAAAGTACCAAGCGCATACCTGGTTTGCAAAAACATGGGAGATCGGTCTTCACATTTACACACATCAGTCTCCCCAGCAGCCTTTGAGATATGAAAAAGAAATCACTCAACCGCCGGTCGAGAGCAAATGAAAATTTACTCGCCTCAAATTCATTTAACTCTACCGTCTCCATTTTCTTAATAGTCGCTTTACATAAACATAGCGTGAATCACTAACGGAAAACAAACAAAAAATGAAATTTTAATTAAAATTTCGAACGTGTTCGAAAGGATTTAAAAAAAAAATAAAAAAAAATAATAACAACAACATTTGATCTTTCCTCTTAATAATAGCATAAACATTTTAATGATAAAACTTTGTTATAAGTTTGAACCCTTTTAACATACTTCTATTTTTTTTTTTGGCAGTTGAGTGGAGGTACCTAAATTCGTAGTCTCTTTCCTCTGTTTGACTACAACCTCCATCTCATAGACGATAAAAAGTAACAAATCTGATTTTCTTCACGGTTTTCTATTAAAAACTACTTACATGTATAATTTGTTTTTCGGTGCGTGGTTGAAAGAAGTATGCGTATTTTTTTTATTTCTTTCAAATGTTCGTTTTTACTTTTCGTAAGCAATCTGAGTGACCGAGACATTTTTAGTCCACAAATGAAACGTTTATTAAATGAATGTTTAAACTGATCGGGGCGATAAAAGCGAGACCAAAGTGTTCAATAAGTTCTGTGTAGGTAATTGTAATTAACTTGTGAATCTTTAATAGCATACGTTTGTGTTGTTAAATCATGTTAGTTTTAAAGCTTTCATTACACCCGGGCTATATTGCTAGGGTTTGGGTTTTTCTTTATTTGAACGGACACGTTTCACTGCGGGATTTTTAAGACATACAAACATATGAAGAAGTGACGGCTGGAGTTATCTTCCTTAAGTTCTCTTTCAGCGCTATGGCTTTGTCAGTTGCAACTAGGAAAAACCCGGTCTATCGAGCTTCACTTAATTACGTCATCTCTGGTTAAGCACATTCACCAATCGTTGCCTTAGGCCAGTTGCATTTTTGTTTTGCTATTACATTCCTGTTTTTCTATTGTTCGATTTTAACAAGGCTGCACCTGGCCTTTGTCTCTGTTTCTTCATTCCAATTCGATCAAAACAATATCCATCATCATTATTCGCTACTGACCAAAATAATATTTATTCAAAACAAACTGCATTACTATTTCCCATAGTTTATATTTCGTGAGCTTGCAATCCATACTTTATATTTTCTGCATTCCAATACGATTGAAATAATATTCATGTCTTCATCGCTTTTTTTTTTTCATTTTACCCTCTGAGAGAAATAATATTGATGTAATACCATTTGTAATTTGTAGGTCTCTCGGATATATACCAAATTTTATATTACTTTTGAGTCGATGATCGTAATATAAAGAAAACTTTGACATTGACTGACCGAGTTGCCCTTTGCTACTTTCGGATGACGTTTACGAAACCATTCTATTAAAACGTTCTTTCTTAATCCAGTATCTCGTATTGATTTCTTTAGTACTTTTTCCTAAGCATCTATTTGTTGAGTTTTAGTTGTTACTACTGTTGCAAATCTTCATGTGATGTCGATTTTTCAATTTTGTGCTGTCTCTTTCTGTTTGATAATCTGGAGAATCTGATTCGAAGAGGGATAGCCAACTCGAAGTCTTAAACGTTACATTTGCTCAAAAAAGAATTCCAATCTTTGATTTAGAAAAGTAGTTGGATATATCTGAGAGTTTAAATATTTCTTACAGATTTGGCTCCATGTTTGACATCCATATTAAAGCCTCGATTTGACGGAGTTATTAATGAACATTTAAGGCTAGAGTTTTCAAGTTGAATACGGAGTTATTAATGAACATTTAAGGCTAGAGTTTTCAGGTTGGATATTATTTTTTTTGCAATTGGTTCTTTGAACGAGACCACATATTCTTCTGTCAGTTTTCGGATTTTCTATACTAAATTTGTTACAGAGATCTCGTAATAAGACAAATCCTTGTCTAACACCTCTTTCTATCTTTGTATATCCGCTAAAATTGTTACCTGTTCGCATGAAAGCGATTTGCAGCCTGTACAGATTCTTGATTACTCTGATGACTTAACACGCTCTTGCTACCCCTTCCAAACTCAGGCATACAGGTATTTAAATTTCTGTACCTGCTTGATTTTAGTATCCCCGATGTATAGTTGGCATTTTGGGCTTCTTTTTACTGACCATGCATTCAGTTTTTCTGTACCTGCTTGATTTTAGTATCCCCGATGTATAGTTGGCATTTTGGGCTTCTTTT
Organism: Ascarosepion bandense; assembly: GCA_037127315.1. Lineage (NCBI taxonomy): Eukaryota > Metazoa > Mollusca > Cephalopoda > Sepiida > Sepiidae > Ascarosepion > Ascarosepion bandense. Next base: position 2,785,184 of record JBBBDQ010001762.1, on the reverse strand, counting down.
TTTACTGCTGACCATGCATTCAGTTTTTCTGTACCTGCTTGATTTTAGTATCCCCGATGTATAGTTGGCATTTGGGCTTCTTTTTTTGCACTGACCATGCATTCAGTTTTTCTGTACCTGCTTGATTTTAGTATCCCCGATGTATAGTTGGCATTTTGGGCTTCTTTTTTTACTGCTGACCATGCATTCAGTTTTTCTGTACCTGCTTGATTTTTAGTATCCCCGATGTATAGTTGGCATTTTGGGCTTCTTTTACTGCTGACCATGCATTCAGTTTTTCTGTACCTGCTTGATTTTAGTATCCCCGATGTATAGTTGGCATTTTGGGCTTCTTTTTTTACTGCTGACCATGCATTCAGTTTTTCTGTACCTGCTTGATTTTAGTATCCCCGATGTATAGTTGGCATTTGGGCTTCTTTTACTGCTGACCATGCATTCAGTCTTTCTGTACCTGCTTGATTTTAGTATCCCCGATGTATAGTTGGCATTTTGGGCTTCTTTTTTTACTGCTGACCATGCATTCAGTTTTTCTGTACCTGCTTGATTTTTAGTATCCCCGATGTATAGTTGGCATTTTGGGCTTCTTTTTTTACTGCTGACCATGCATTCAGTTTTTCTGTACCTGCTTGATTTTAGTATCCCCGATGTATAGTTGGCATTTTGGGCTTCTTTTTTTACTGCTGACCATGCATTCAGTTTTTCTGTACCTGCTTGATTTAGTATCCCCGATGTATAGTTGGCATTTTGGGCTTCTTTTTTTACTGCTGACCATGCATTCAGTTTTTCTGTACCTGCTTGATTTTAGTATCCCCGATGTATAGTTGGCATTTGGGCTTCTTTTTTTACTGCTGACCATGCATTCAGTTTTTCTGTACCTGCTTGATTTAGTATCCCCGATGTATAGTTGGCATTTTGGGCTTCTTTTTTTACTGCTGACCATGCATTCAGTTTTTCTGTACCTGCTTGATTTTAGTATCCCCGATGTATAGTTGGCATTTTGGGCTTCTTTTTTTACTGCTGACCATGCATTCAGTTTTTCTGTACCTGCTGATTTTAGTATCCCCGATGTATAGTTGGCATTTTGGGCTTCTTTTTTACTGCTGACCATGCATTCAGTTTTTCTGTACCTGCTTGATTTTAGTATCCCCGATGTATAGTTGGCATTTTGGGCTTCTTTTTTTACTGCTGACCATGCATTCAGTTTTCTGTACCTGCTTGATTTTAGTATCCCCGATGTATAGTTGGCATTTTGGGCTTCTTTTTTTACTGTGACCATGCATTCAGTTTTCTGTACCTGCTTGATTTTAGTATCCCCGATGTATAGTTGGCATTTTGGGCTTCTTTTTTACTGCTGACCATGCATTCAGTTTTTCTGAGAACTCTGAGAATAGTAGTGCTTTCTTGATTTGTCTGCAGTTTTTTTAATACAGGTTTGTCTTTCTTTTGGATAGAGTTCTATGCAAGTTTAAACAGCCCAGTCAGACTACATTGATGTTTAACCCAACTGTATGGGGCAGAGATAGATCTATGCCCTTTCTCAGGGAAAATGAAGATGAACTCAGAAGAACAAGTGGGATGTGAAACGATGCCACTTTCATTGACGACATATGCTGCACATGATACGATGGTGTAGTGGATAAAACCGTTAATGAGAAATCGGAGAGACGTAGTTTAAATTTTGGTCGGGGCTTTTTTGCATTCACTTACGTAAAAAGACCCATTGTAAATGCTGTGAATCCATTTCCTTGTGGCAGGTATTGGTTAAATTGTAATGACAGGTTATTTGGTTTCTGTTATTTGTTATTGCTTTATTAATTATGCTGGAATTGTTTTAAAAGGATTACTACAAGTCATTAGCGTTTTGCATGGACTTTTGTTTATATCGGAAACTAATCAGAATCACTTCCAAATAATCAAATATGCAAATGCAAATTTCAAAACTGATATCTATTTTCATTAGTTGATATTTCGAATACATATACTTTTTTTATAAATTCTATATCTGTCCAGAAGATACGTTCAAGTATATTGTTTGGGATGCTGTAGCGCCAGCTTATAATGTTCTAATGTCGTCTTCGCCTAAGTGCACAGATTTCAGTCAGTCAGTTAAGTGCCATACACGCTTGGGCGATCATGTCTCGAAAGAGACATGACTGACTGGGCAGAAGATTATCCCGCAGTAGGTTGCCATTGCTTTCTGCAGTAGACTGGTTGCCGACCAAGGCTATAGAACCTAATCTGTCCTGCTATTTAACCCATAACTGGAAAGAAGAGACGGATTAAAAACCTTTCCCAAGGGTTTTTGCGCGTAAGTGAATACAATGGATTCAACTGGAATTCGAACTCGGATGCCCGGCTTCATACGTTCCGAGCCGATATCCAATATACCACAACGCACATGCACCAAAACATTTTTAAACGTTAAATTTGTTGCTACCGTTTTATACCACATGAAAGTGGTTAATAAAATAAAGAAATAGGAAAAGAATAGATATTTATCAGCTTTTAGAATAAGTTACAGAATCACACTTTAACATGAATTAAATTGACATAAATCATGTCTAGGCGAGTCTGTAAGAAAACAAATAGTTATTTAAGTATTCTACAGCTAAACATCTATTAGTTCAGATGTAAAGTTTACGAGAGTTTGATTTTATTTTTACGCCTTGTCAAATGTTTGCTGTTTAATTAAAATCAGGAAATAGTTATAGATTGTAGTAATCTACGGATATAATAGGGACCTGCTGATAAACTTTCTACTAAATAACCCATAGCTTGGAGTGAAATCCATTGCATTCAGAAGTTTATTCACTCATCAGTGACGAAAACCAACCCGACTAGAGTTGAAACGCAGCTCACTGATTTCCACTTCCGTGTCTATATCCATTAGATCAGCCCCATATCCAATCTGGTATTCCTAAGTGGTCACCCATCTAGGTATTGGCTAGGCCCAATTCTGTTTAGTGTTCGTTTTATTATGATATAGCCGTTAGACATGTAATGTTTGGTGTTGTACAAAGTTTGGTACGATAATTGTCATATGAAATATAGTCACTACATTCTTTCTCAGTAATTATATAAATTAGTTTTCTATATTATCTATATATATAAAAGTCAATCTGTGAGTCTGTGGGTGACTGTAATCTATGCACGCCTACATTTTTTAAACTACGCCATTCAAACTTTCTAGGGACACATATCTACAAGGAAGCCAGGTCGACACATACTTTTTGAGTTTAAGTTCAGCAATTTTTACCTTTTTGCACTTTTCGGCCAATGGAGCCGATTGTTTATATTTTCTATGTAAAACATCTAAGATCTAAGATGGTTGCTAGATTACGTCACAGAAATCAAATCACACGTGTGAAACGCTACTAAAAAATGAGACTTTATATTTCATTTTTATTCCGACGTTTTAAAAATTCATTTGGTCAACAAAACTATGTGAAAATTTTTCCCCGTAATTTTGACACAAATAAATATTTTCTTAAAAAACGTGTTTATTCAAACAAAAACGAAGTATGTAAAAAAATTGCCAACGGTTAATTTAATTATTTAAGTCTTTTTTTTTCCAGATTTAATATTTTATAATTTAGAAAATAAAATTAAAAAAATAAAAGTTTTTCGCTAAATATTTCATGCAGGAAATGAATTGTCTGTAATTCGTGTGGCATTAATGTAACTGAAATTAAATGTCTACATTTTTAAATATTCTTCGAAAGTTTCTGAAATTCATATAGTCAACAAAAAATGAAAATATTTTCCCGCGTAATTTTGTAACAATTAAATTATTTAAGTCTTTTCTTTTTCAGATTTAATATTTCATACTTCAGAGAATATAAAAAATAATAAAGCTGTTTCCGTTAAATCTTTCATGCAAGAAATCAACTGTTTGTAATTCGTGTGGCATTACTGTAACTTTATCCTCTAAAATTAAATGTCTACATTTTTAAATATTCTTTGAAAATTTTTGAAATTTATTTAGTCAACAAAAATGTAAATATTTCCCCCGTAAGTTTGAAACAAAGAACAAACACCAATGTTGTTTACAATGTCGAACAAAACATCCATTCACGTTTACGAAAAACAAAAAAAATAATAGATTTTTTAATGGAATGTTTTAACAATATTTAAACAAAAATTTATTCCATAATTATTTTTAATACAACTAAGTTTTATAGTGAGGCGGCGACTACAAGCGTTCGGAAATCGCAACACGCTGCATCAATCATCTAATTAAAAAATGTTCTGAGTTGAACCGGCAAAGTCGGGCTATGAAGCTAGTGAGTCTCTATTGCTATCTTCATAGTGTTGCTCTTCAAGGCCTACTAATATTTAGCATATATTTTGGAGAGGGAAAAAGATCTGAGTTCATACCTTTTCAACGTAAAAACACTCTTTCAAAATTTCCTTTCTGTGTCAGGTTTAAACAAATTTGTCAGCAAAATACAATCGTGGTTATTGCCTCGTTCCACGTTAAAACTGAAAATGTTTTTGTTTTTATTCACAAAGCATATACTAATTTTGGCACACAAACCCAATTATGAACGACGATTCATTTATGCTCAACTCCACAAATGATAATCGAAAAGTTTCGATCTAAATCTAAACTTATATATAAATGGAAATTTGTGTGTGTGTCTATGTATGTGTGTGTATCCGTTACCTGTAGACTCCGAAACGGCTGAACCTATTTTCTAATTTTGGCGATCCCTACAAATCTAATCCAAAATTATTTATAAATGGAACTTTGTCTCTGTGTTTGTGTGTCTGTGTGTGTCTGTATCCGTTACCTATAGACTCCGAATCGGCTGAACCGATTTTCTTGAAAATTTACACTGTTGTACTATAAGCATCTGTGGGTGTTCTTAGCTAGGTTTTTTGTCGAGCTACCTCCGATAAATATCGAAAATCGATAATCGAAAAAATCGGGTTATAGAATGAGTGGTCCGATTTTAATCAAATTTGATACACTCATAGACAAAAACATAAGCAACGATATTCAGAAGTTTCAAGGTTGCATTTCTTACACTAGTGCAGAAAATCGATAATATAGAAATAAAAGCTTTCATTACACCTGAGCAACTCCGGGATATCCTGCTAGTCACTTTCATAATTCAGATAAGCATGCAGTTTATCTGGCGTTGTTTATTGTTGCCACAGGTATGGTGTACGTAATGCAAATTGTACTTATTCCTCAGAGGTAATGATGAACCAAACAATCTTGGTAACCATTAAACATTTCAGAGATCATTATCGATAAGGTAGAAATACCTTTATAGGTATTCTTGACTAAGGATTGTTACAAACTCCCCAGATGTTTTCCCAGTCACAAAGATCTTAAAAGTGTAAAAATCTAGGAATCTACATATCATCCTAAGTTAGGTCATATCGACGTGGTGTGATGATTAGTAAAATTGTCTTGCAAGATACATTATGACCAAGTATTGAGTTGAATTCAGTTTTGGATCAAATATATGTTACGTCTTAAAAATCCTTTTGGACACATTATTGTGGGGTAATGATTAGCAAGGTTATCTTTTTAGATTAATTACGACTATATATTGAGTGCGACCTTCAAATTTTCGGCTTCCCGCATCATCTATGCTACGCTTGGAAATTAATATATACTCATCAGTCGACTTGGTGTCAAACTGTGCGACTTACGACGGCGCCCTTAGCGTATCCTAGGATTTGTATTAGTTGAATAAGAGTAGAAAACGACCTTGAAATACTGATTTTACAAATTGATTACTTCAGTATCTCAATCATTTTTGTCAGATGAATAATTCATGCACAGATTTTACGATGATAGCTATAAAACTGCCTTAAGCAGACGATAGGAAACTGATTTATATAGGAAGAATGAAATTATGTTTTCAATACTTGATGTTAAATTTCAGAAAGGTGATCTTATTAATACATTTAGAGTAGGAACTTGGCAGCTACTCAAGAAGACTAAATTATTTCTGCATATTTAAAGAAAAAAACAAGTAATGGGTCTGGATGATCCGTGTCTATGGTTTCATAAGAAAATTTAAAAAAAAACATAGTGTCTATTTTCGTTATTTTATATTTTGACAGACTTATGGAAAAGCCCCCATGATTTATTACGGAATATATTACGAACTTAATGTCTTTTAAATTTTTGCAGTGCGTTAGTAGCAAGATGAACGATAAAAAATAATTTGTTCTTATTTGAGATTAGTCAATCAGTTGATTTTGATATTAACTCTCCTTTCCCAAGTGTTGACGAACATTTACCACATTTCAACAAATCATTTAGCTTTTTCAGTCATAGTTTTGCTCCTGTTGTATTTTACACAGTGAAATGAATGTAAGAATTTGAAGAAACTCTTACTAAAATCTCTTGTATAAAATATTTTTAAGTACTATGTTTGCATATCGAACGTAATCCAGGCGGCTTCAAAGGCTGTCATATACCCGCATGTTGAGTTCCGATTTTATTTTTTTTTTTTATAAGCGTTTCACCCCCAGCAAGGCATATCACTGCCACTACTGCGCAGCGGGCTACATAGAGTGGAGAAAGGATGATTAAATATAGGAAATGTCAGAGGGTGGGTGATAGGCGGGTAAGTATACTGAGAGTGAGGGTTGGGTAGATGAGAGTGTTCTGAGAATAATTGGGAGTTAGTGTGATAGGAGGTGTCTATTGACCCTACATTTAAACACCTGGAGATTGTAGCTGTCGGAAAAGCAGACTTGTGGAAGGGCGTTCCACAGGCGGGAAGCGCGAGAAAAGAAGCTGATTTAAGCATTAATTCTCACTATATTAGGCTTCAATAAATCATTAGGTATTGTACAAATGTTGATTATTTTCTCCATCGAATACACCCAAGATAAGATATCTGGGGGACATGTTGAAAATGATATAATCATATATCTTTTCTGCAATAAGCAAAGGATTGTAACCTGAGCCAATTTTTAGAGAACAGAGACTTGCTTGATACAAGGAATTAAAAATCTGTTTTGATCTGTTGTTTCCTCACGTGGTGCTGAAGTGTAGGGAGCTGGTTTATGTTTCTTTATTCGACCTTGTGTCAGACTTAACCGAACTCCCTACAGCTTACAAGTTTTATGCAGAGTTATAGTAATCCGAATTATTATCACAAAGTTGGTTGTCGGCGGGATGGAATATGTGTATTAGCGTAGCAAGTGGAATAATAGAATATACATTTTTAATGTTAAAATAGAAGTTTATTATAAAAAGTAATAACAAGAATTCGTAGAAATGTTCAATGATAAAATGAAGGTATCGAGCTCGTAGAAAATGCTAGAAGCAGTAATTGTTGAGAGAGATAAGGAGAAAAAGAAAGAGAACAAGGTGCAACCTGACCTTAGATCTGGTTTGATTTGAAATAGGTTACATTTTAGACGTGTTTTAGCAAATCACCTCCTCTGAGTGGCCGCCGTGACCGGATAGAAACCATCCTTAAATACTGAATTTCAGTAACGTGAGGTGGCTCAGAGAGACGATTTTTTCTTTAGCTGTGGAAAACCGTTTCTCTGACGTATTTTGAATTTTGCGATTTGTTGACCAATCAGGATCTGCAGTGCACACGCGCCACAGGAGAGTAATTTGATTTCTAATGTGGGTAATTCTAGAAAGACTTATTAACCGTCACTGTGATTCTAGTAAATCTATGTGAATATCAGTTAATTCATTTTGGGTATATATATATATTGGGTATATATATATATATATATATATATATATATATATATATATATATAAAATAAAATTTGTATATTTCGGCAGTAATTTTTTTTGTAACATGTCAGATTAAACAAGAAAACAACAAAAGGAAACTACAGATTCTCGAGGCAATATTCATTAAAACACTTAAGCCATCAATTAATAGAATCATCTATGAATACTGTAGTAATGTTCTTAAATCTTTGTACAAAGAACAGTTTTTTCAAGCTTTAACACGTGCATGACCTTGATATTAAAACATATAAAAAAAATCCATTTTGGATAATTTTCACGTTTTAATGAACGTTAGCAATTTGTCAACCGTTATATTTGAAGCAGAAAAATGTACAGTAATTTTGGCAACGCGGTTTTCTGGTTACATTTGTTACCATAACTTACACCCCTGAAGATGATCTCAACAAGCGGTTGAAATTACTTTGCTACCTTGAGAAATGAATGAAAATAACGTCTGTCAACGTTACAGCTCATTTCTGACATCTGTCAATTAATACACAAAATATTATCCGTGAGTATTAAGCAATTTTATTAAAATAAGCAAACATAATGTTTTCAATTTATTTAATTTGACATATATATATACAAGTATGAATGGAATAATATTCCTCGTCCAAAGAAATACTGTTTTTAAAAAGTGCTCAATACAATGTAGAGCTAATAATATTTATTCCGAAATTATAACATGGATATGTTACAATATCAATACAAAAGTAGCTATTTTGTTTCGACATTTCTTGTGTCTTGTCGAGTGATGTGGTTTATTTTAAATTGAATGGTGTTAAAAGGTTTAATCAAGCAAAACCTCTTTAATCAGGGAGGCATTGTTATATGTACAATGTGAACCAATCAGAGTAAAGCAACTTCTAATTTGGAGAATATGTGGGCAGACTTAAAAATAATCTTGGTGAGCATTGGTATTAAATTGAAATCAGCATTATTAATTAACTATTAGATCTACTTAATATTTGTTGCGAAATTAAAATCTTTTTTAGTTTAACAATTTAGTAGATTTAGAAAGTTATTCATACATTAATCGAGGAAGAGTGTGAACGCATACATGAATAAACATACAAACATCCACACATGGAATAATAAACGAGTATATTCACAAACACTGGCAAACAGACACATATACAGCTTAATATACCCACGCCTATATACATACACAAATTACAAGATGTAGACTTCATCGACTTGTCAGTTTGTCCGTTAACTTTTAAACAGACTAAATTGCTACATATTGGATACAGTTAAGGCGAATTCATAACGTTACCAGCCCTGGATTATTGAAGTCTGGATAGACATAATCATATTTCAATGCATGAACATATAAACATAATTAAATATATACTTACGCAAAAACACAAGCTAAAGTTAAATGCGTATGCATGTGCAAAACGTCATACATATACATATATATGCTAAACTCCATATCGTTCATATGAAGATATGACTGTGGGCCCCAGTTTTCTAGCTCGAGTGTGCGTGTGTCTCTGCGCACGTCAATGGTTGTACAAGTGTTACTTTATGTCTGCGTTTGTATAAAAGGCGCCATTTCAACAAATATTCCTCTCAAAGTTCGTCCCACCTTCACAAAAATTCATCAATATACGCATCTTTGCATATGTCCAGTATTTTAAATGAAATTAAAACAGTTTGTTAGACGATCAAAAAAGCGTGAAACCAAAGACAACAAACTTACACCCATCTATCTATCTATCTATCTATCTATCTATCTATCTATCTATCTATCTATCTATATATATATATATATATATATAAGTAAAGAACAAGTAGGAAAAAATCTCCTTAATCAAACATGTTTAACTTTAACAAGCTTCTTCAGAGATTCTTTAAAGCAGAATCATTTAAAAATCTAAGAGACTGTATATTGATTGATTATACGTGTCACATGTGATGAAGCAATTGATGAATAATAAACTTAGAATAAAACTTGTGTTTGTTTATGTGTGTGTGTCAACGAGTAATACAAATATTACATGCTTATTGTGAAGCATATGTAAGTGAAAATAGTGTGTGTTTATACTATTTACGAATTAAGTGTGTGTATATGTTAAGTAAATGTAGTATGTGTGAATGACAGTGACGAAACACATTTCCGTTCAAAATACGTAACAAGTATTATATACATGTATCAAGTGATGGAACGATTTTTTAAAAATAAGATGAGGGAATCAGTTATGAATGTATGTGTTGAGAGAAATCTTGTGTGATATGTGAGTATATGAGTCAGTAAAGTTAATATAAGAAAAAAGATATACACGTGTAAAGTGATAGAAAAAATTTGCATTATAAATAACGTGTGAGAATCATGTATGAATGTGTGCGTATGTGATTCTCGAATCATAAAAAGGAAATATACTTTCGTTTAAAATCCTAGTGAAACTAAGCTGTAAAAGTATTAATTATTAGGCTTTCCCAAAAGTTTGTAAACACTTGCGAAAAATGTAATTTTTATGCAATTTTGCGTTTACATTGTTATAGTGATCTTCATCTTTGTATTCCAGATGGCAATTGATAAAATTGATCTGCGAGATTTGATTCGTTACTGCTGGAAGCGAGGTCTTTCAAACAGAAAACTTGCAGAAGAGATTTGTGTTGCCGAAGGTGAAGGAACAATTGCATATGCCGAAATCTCAAAGTGGTACAAGCGCTTCTATTCTGGCTACATGAGTCTTGAAGATAAGCTTCGTTCGGGACGACCGTTAAAGTTAGATGATGGAGACTTGCAAACCAGATTGGACATTGTGCCTTCATCGAGCACTCGAAAATTGGCTGATGAGGTTAGAGTTGGCAAATCGACAATTCACCGACATTTGAAGCTACTTGATTTTGTTCACAAAAAGCCGCGCCAAGATGCGCACGAACTCACCGAAACACGTGACAACAGACACGAAATTTGCCGTCAATTGCTCAGCAATCCATTGGACGAACGTTTTTGGAACGCATTGTGACATCCAATGAAAAATGGGTCTATCTGGTTCAGCACAATCGAGACAAACGATGTGTTCAGAAAGGGCAAGAGACACAATCGGTTCCAAAACAAGATCGATTCGGAAAGAAAGTCATTTTGTGCGTTTGTTGGAACTTTGAAAGGATCGTGCATTTTGATTTGGTTCCGAATGGTCGTGTCATCAGTGCCGAACTTTACTGTCAGCAATTTCAGCGAGTCTACGAAACTTTGAAGCAAAAGTACACGGCTCTGATCAACCGAAAACGCGCTTTGATGCAGCAGGACAATGCCAAGTCATACAGCGCCAGGAATATCAAAGACAAGTTTGAAGAGCTGGAAGGCGTTGAGATTCTGCCACATCCAGCCTACAGTCCTGGCTGTACTCCATCAGATTACGGCCTTTTCCGCTCAATGCAACACTTTCTGAAGAGCGGCCGATTTGACTCGTTTAATGAAGTCGAGGAAGATTATCAAGAATTCTTTGATTCGAAAACGGCTGAATCGTACTTTGACCAGATCCGAAAGCTTCTAGATCGATGGCAAAATGTCTTGGAAAATGATGGAATTTATTTTGAGCAATAATTTTTGTTGTTTTTGCGTGTAAAATTTCAATTTTTTGCAAGTGTTTTCTGGTAACCTTAGATTACTTGGCGAGTAAAATTTCAATTGTTTGCAAGTGTTTACGAACTTTTGGGAAAACCTAATAATTTTTTATAAATAAGAAAAATGTTTTTTGAAAAATAATATCCCAACGATTAGAATCTTTTTCTGAAATAGGAAAATACTAATTATCTATGTATTAAAATTATTAAAACAACGTAATTAAAAAGTAATATTTAAATAAGAAACATACATATGAATTACCATACTAAATGAGTACAATATTACAATGAATCAATATGAAATATATACAATAATAAATAATACTAAATGATAAAAGCAAAAATGATAAAAGCAAAATGAAAAATAATAATAAGTTACTAATATTGGACAATGTACAAACACTATGGAAAATCTGTAAACAAACACTGGTATGAACATCACCCGGCAACGCTTACAGAAATAAAAGATGTCACCATTCTATGGGATTATACCATCTACATAGACAGAAAAATTGAAGCAAATATGCCGGACATTATTGTTAAAACCAAAAAGAAAAATATAGTCTATTGATTGATATGGCTTGTCCAGCGGATTGTAACAAACCAAGGAATTCGAAAAACTGTCAAAATATAAAGACCTGGAAATTGAAATAGAAAATATATGGAAATTGAAAACAAGTACCCTACCAGTTATAGTGGCTGCACTTGTAATGATAAAAAAAATGGAACAAAACAACACATTGAAAGAGTCCCTGGAAATCCCAGCTTAAAAGATATACAAAACATTGTTAAGTACAGCCCACACACTAAGGAGAACTTTGTCTATGTAACGCTAGGGATGATGGGAAGACCGAAAAAACATAAAATGGAACTATAACAACACGCCACAATCTCCCTTAGGTCTTCCCGCAGACTTGGTATGTAGTGAGACCATAGCAGAAATCGAAATATGATGAGAAATGACATTATAATAATAATAATAATAATAATAATAATAATAATAATAATTGAAATAGAAAAATGTGGAAATTGAAAACAAGAGTTGTGTCAGTGATAGTAGGTGCACTTGGAATGATAAAAAATGGAACAAAACAACACATTGAAAGAATCCCTGGAAACCCCAGCTTAAGAGATATACAAAAAATTGTCTTATTAAGTACAGCCCACACACTAAGGAAAACTTTATTTATGTAATGCTGGGGATGATAGGGAAGATAGAAAAACAAGAAATGGAGCCATAACAACACGCCACTACCTGCCTTAGGTCTCCCCGCAGACTTGGTTGGTAGTGCGACCAAAGTAGGAATAGAAATATGAGGAAAAATGACATAATAATAAAAAGAAGATGCATGATAACAAACAACTATAAAAATATATAATAAGAGTACGAAGAAAATATAGATAATAATAAGGGAACAATGAAAAATAAGGAGAAAACATGAATTAATCATGGAATCTACTTTATATAGAAAAAACAAAATTACATTGTTATGAATATAAGGAACTATCTTTAATTTATTTAATAATACCTTTTGTGTTTTGGATTCATGGATTATGTATTTGTGAAAGAATTGAAAGTAATATAATGTTTTAATCGCGTGTTTATGGTTGGTACTAAAAATATTAATATGTTGTCAACGTACTTTCCTCCTTAAAGGGTTATATTCTTTTGAAATTAAACTGGCGTTTTAGAAATCAAATAGTGTCCTACGTTATTTCGATGTAATACAAGAAAGTTGGAACGTATATCCAAGCGTAAGTCTCTTTTATTTTCGTAGATCCGTGCTTTTATATTTCGTGATGTTTTCCTTATATATAAGTAATTGGACAGTAGACAATGTATTTTGTAAATCCCGACATTTCAGTTAGTGTTTGTCTTCTTTTTAATCTGAAAAATCACTAATAGTTTTGTACGTGTTGCTGGTGACAATTCTAGTGTTTGAAATACTTAATTGTTTGAGAGTTCAAATGAAAGGTTGTTGGAAGATAGTAGTATGAATCTTGTGTGATTTTGGTGGATATTTGCTTTTTGGTTTTGTGTAATTTATAAGCATGTTTTTTTGGCGTCGTGGATGAAATAGTGTGGGTAATAGAGATGTTTAAATGTTTGTTCAATACAGTACTGTGCTAAACTATTTCATCTTTTACGAGGCATCAAAATAATGTTTTAAATCACCCCTATCCTAACACATTTGCATACTACCGGTAGTCTGCAAAAGTATTAGTATTTTAATCATATCACCCCAAGCAAGGCGGTAACGCCACTGATGTGCAGGGGGCTACATAAGAGTGAGAAGATTAAAAAAGAGAAAACCGGAAACAAAAGATGAGCTTCTTCACCTATTCAATAGGTGTGGGTAGAGTGTGAACCGGGCTATAGTTTAGTCTATCTACTCCAATTGAAAGAAAAACAAACAAAGTGAGAAGATTAGGAAAGAGAAAACCGGAAACCGCATCCTAAACAGGAAACACGGGATGAGCCTCTTCACCTGTTCAATAGGCGTTGGTGGATTGTGAACCGGGAGATAGTTTAGTCTATCTACTCCAATGATATTTTGTTGGTCTTTTCTGAGCAAGCCGTCCCAATTCTGAATGGTTCCTTCCAAGTGCGATTTTGATGTGCGATCAGATCGACCCTTTTCTCTTACACTTCTTCTTTGCATTATAAAGATTTTTACCAACTCATACTCCTTTTATTGATTCATAGTGCGTGTTCCTTCGAAGTTGACACCCAATAATGTATTTCTGCAGGGATGTTCCCGCTGGTCCACAATCTTTCCCCATAGTGCAATCGGTTAATGAAACATCCATACGTGTGACCTCGTTGCTCCGGGCAACTCGAATGAACCATTGAATACGACGCATGCTTAATCCACGCAGACCAATAAAAAAAGCGTCAGCCTCGTTTGGTTTTTTCTTACCTTGTAATTTCAAAATCAAAATGATTTTATTTTATGCTTTTCTCTTCGTAATTTTAAATATTGTCCAATTTTAATTCTGTTAATCTATAAAAATTGTACTTAATAAAAGAAAACAAGTAAAAATGAATAAACATTATATGTTAAATGCGTGAATATGTCAGTCAAGTGCCATGCGCGATACACGCTTGGGCGATCATGTCTCGAAAGAGACATGACTGATGGGCAGAACATTATCCCGTAATAGTTTGCCATTGCTTTCTGCAGTAGACTGGTTGCCGAGCAAGGCTATAGAACCCAGTCTGTCCTGTTATTTAACCCATAACTGGAGGGAAGAGACGGATTAATACCTTTCCCAAGGGTATTTGCGCGTAAATGAATGCAAGGAATTCAACTGGAATTCGAACTCGGTTTCCCCGATTTCTTTCTCCGAGCCGATATCCACTGCGCCACAACGCCCAATGTGAATATATACATAATGTAATTAATTTTTTTATTATAAAATATGCGATTTAAATGTGATTTTTACTTTTATAGTAATTGAGCGAGGGACATTATTACATATAGCAGCATTTGTAATATTAACAACTCCTTATACCAAACTTAACTATAACATATTGAGTATGATACTCGGTGGGAATATATATAGGCATAACTTTACCTTCACTCCTGATCACTACAAATATAATGATGTTTAATGAATGTATCGTCTAACTTTTGCCAACTCCGCTGCAATGTATTCAGCTTGATATCCAAAGATCATGAAATATTCTTATTGAAGCATTGAGCGCGAATCTCATCAGTTCAGTATGCCGCTTCCAAATTTCGGACTTTGTTAATTAGAAACAAGTAAATATGAATAAACATTATATGTTGAATGTGTGAATGCATACATGATGTAGTTATTTTTCTATTAAATGTGCCATTAAATGTAATTATTGCTTTTATGCTAATCGAACCGAGGACATTAATATATATAACACCATATTTTAATATGCACTACTCCTTATGTCAAACTTAGCTATAATATATTTACCCGCGCAGCCAAGATATGGAAATCGTCAATGTATGTCATTGCGCATTCCTCATATGTGAAACAACAGATACGTTGGAACTAAAGTAATTTGCATAAGATTACTGATCTTTCTTAATCATTGAATTATATTTATAATGTCTTCTCTCAGAATTAGCAGGATAAGCATCATGGTATATACCACTAGTTTGAATAGGCCAATGTGTAATAATGGTAATAGTATTTCTCATTGCGCCGATACTAACACAGACGTGAATATTTGTCCGAACTAGTTAGATTTATCTAATTTAGCAATGGTAAACTGATCTCATCTCGCTGATAATCTAATACTACACTTTAAGTTATGAAGGCAATATATCAAACAATAAATCTAATCAGAAGAAATGCATTAAAAATTATAGAAAAGCTTGGTTACTGTTGTAGAGAGGAGATCGACGCCGAAATATTCCATAATCATCTTTGAATCTTATGAATAATCTACATATGCTGTTTTTCAAAATCAATAGAACAGATATGGCAAAAATATTCATTGCATGTGTGAATTATATGTAGAAAAATAACCTCTAAATTATAAAAGACTTGTAATAAATAAAATAATATATATATATATATATACTACCGGCCATAATTATTTAAAAGAAATGATATATCTCATATTATTTTTAGTAATTATTGCAAAGTGGATAATTCTGGAGTAAAATAGAATGGTTCTTTTGTTATTATTTCTTCGCAAATTTTACAAGGCATGAAAGCAAAGACGAACTCGTCCGAATCACCCTAAATTCTCTTCACTTTTCTGCATGCCTTCAGACTAGGAGGCGCTCTTCTTAAATATTTGTAAATTCATTTGATGCGCATGTTGTTGTGCAGTATTAACAAACGAACCATTCTATTTTTATTTACAATTATTCACTTGGCAATAAATACTAAGAAAATAGTATGAAATATTAATGTTTTTTAAAACACTGGGGTGGCCTAATAAATATTGTCGGTATTATATTTATATATATATAGCGACATGAATCAATAAATATACATAGGAGAATACACACATAGAGTGTATTATTATCCAGGTGTTAATAAAACAGTGCTAACTGTAGTATGAAATGAGCTATTATATATATATATATATATCCTACGATGATGCTACGACTCCGGGATTCATGTTGTAGGTAATCCAAAAGTGTGATCCAAAAGTATGTGGTCATTAAATGATGACATTTATTTTGAGATTAAATATACAATTATATTTACTAAGATAGTTATTACATTGACAATTAAATTTTATTGTGTACAATAATAAAAAGTGCTTACATTTATCGGCGCAGATGGTCAAAATGTTGTCTATCAAAACATACACAGCTTCCAAGTTTACTCATCTAGCTTCGACAAGCATTTTTACACAAGCCTCATTGGATATTAATTTTTTTAAATATATCCAAAGTGGAATTTTTCAAATCAATAACACTTCTTGTTTTTTTGTTATAAAATATGTCCTTGAGTACTCCTCAAAAAAAAGAAAATCGTTGGCTAATCGATTTGATTTCTTTGGCCAATACATTTTCAAGAAATGTTTAATCTAGATACCCACGGACTGCCCCTTGCCTAATATTGCAAACACCAATATTATATATATATATATATATATATATATATATATGAACAGGATTAGAGGTGATCACCTCGTTTCCTGTTTAGGAAGAGTTTCCCGGTCTTTCTACCTTCTCCTTCGGTCTTAGTGTTAGTCCAGTTGGGAAACTCTTTGCAGTTATTGACTATGGTGCCAATGTCTCTCCATTCTGAGGGTACCGGGTTGGTAGTTTCCTGGTTGTTGCTTCCGACTGGTGATTAGATGCCCAAACTCTTGCGTAGCGTCTTGAGAGGCTGCTCTGATCAACAGTTTAATAATATCGGGTTTCCTGTAGTGCCATAACGCGCATGGACGGGCGTCCCTTCACGAACCTCCGGTGGGCAACCCCGAGGCCACATTATGTTCCAGGCTGCGCCAGTCTCCATTCCTCACATGCTGCAAAGAGTGAACGACTGATTCTACTCTAGACCTCTCTCCTCAGCCAAAACACCGTGAAAAAAAAAAAAAATACCAAACAAAATACCAAACTCAAACCAGCTACTCAGAAAACTCCCAAACCTCTCTGTGTCAGGTTCACTAACATTCGCGGTATCCGCACTAAACTTTCTAGCGTAGAATCATTCCTCCAGAATAACTCACCTGATATATTAGCCCTGTGTGAAACTAAGCTTGACCCGTCTATCCCCTCCTCTGTGTTCTATGTTCCTGGTTATCTTTCCCCTCTTCAGGAAGGAATTCCAACGTCCATATGTATGGGCTTGGTGTATATGTCAGTGAACACCTCCCACTAGCTAGAGTAACATCTCTTGAATAACTTGACCATTCTTTCATGTGTTTCCTTTTCTCACTTCTAAGCTCCGTTAGCTATCTCTTCTTCCTCTACTGCTCCCCCTACTCCTCTGACTGTTCAGTACTTGACAGCATCTCTGACAATTGACAAGGCCATTTCTTCTCACCAATCTGCCCATATTTTCGTGTTTGGTGACTTTAACGCCCACCACACTAAGTGGCTCGAAAACTCTGTAACCGACCCTGCTGGTGTCCACACCATTAATTTTTCCCAGTCCGTTACGAAAGTGGTGAACTTCCCCACGAGTTTCTCCAATAGCCCTGACGGAAGGGACTCGCTACTAGACCTCTGCTTTACTTCCAACCCAACTTCTTGCACCACCAGACAGCCCTGCCCTCTCGGAAATTCTGACCACGCCGTAGTTTCTGTCAACATCTCGTTCCACTCCACTCCTATCCAAGAAACCCAGACCAGCAGAATATCCTACAGTTATCAAAAAGCAGACTGGGATTCGTTCCGTGACTTCCTCTGCGACGTCCCTTGGAACAATGTTATTAGTCCTCCAGTCGAAGACTGTGCATCAGAGGTCTCCTCCTGGGTTAAGGCTGGCATCGTTGCTTTCATCCCTGCCAGGAAATTTCAGCTTAAATCCCATTCGTTTCCCTGGTTCTCACCCGCTTGCTCGGCCGCCAATTGCCCACCGGAATCACTTCTTCCGGCTTTATCATAGCCACGCGTCAAACCAAAACAGGCGCCTTTTCGTCTCAGCTAGTAATAAGTGTAAAAAGATACTTAACGAAGCTAAGATGCTGTTTGCTGCCAGAATGAAGCAGCGCATAGCATCCTCTAAGTTCAGAGCCATAGACTTCTGGCGCTTCTGTAATGTCGTGCTCAACAAAAGTAAGTCCTCAATACCCCCACTAATCAACGAGTTTGAGGTCCTCACCTCCTCAGCGGACAAGGCTGAATGCTTTGCCAGTAGATTCTTAACCTGTTCGTGTCTGGATTCGTCTGAATCTATAACTGAGGCCCAATTGAATGACGTCCACATCACGCCCTCGCTGATGTCTAGCCTAATATCAAAACTTGACCCTCACAAATTATAGTCTTGAAGAAATGTGCCCCTGAACTCTCCTCTGTCCTTTCTAAGCTCTACAACCTCAGCCTATTTTCCTCCTGCTTTCCTGCCTTTTGGAAATCTTCTTCTGTGGTTCCAATATTCAAGAACACTGGTGAATCCTCGGACCCCGCAAATTACCGCCCTATCAGCCTTCCTCTGATCTTCGGCAAAGTGTTCGAAGCCATTATCAATGCCGAGGTCGTTCAGCATCTCATGGCCCACGGGCTCCTATCGGACAAACTTTATGGCTTCCGCTTCACCAGGTCTACTGCTGATATACTAACGACCATCAGCGAGTACATATACCAGGCTCTCGACAAGAATGGTGAAGCCCGAACTATTGCCCTGGATATCTCTAAAGCATTCGACAGAGTATGGCAGGCCGGCCTTCTACGGAAACTGCGAAGCTACGGCATTACTGGACTTTTGTTGGACTTAATCCAGTCATTCCTCTCCAACCGCACACTGAAGGTGGTTTTAAACGGACATGCATCCCAGAACTACCCTACAAACGCGGGTTGTCCTCCAAGGCTCTATCCTAGCTCCTACGCTCTTTCTAATCTACATCAATGATCTCCCCGATGCCATAAGATCACAAGTTGGCATGTACGACGATGATACCACAGTATACGCTCGCCTCGATCAAAAATCTGGTATTGATGTTAATCCGTGGTGGATTGGGTAGGCAATGACTCGTAAAATTCAATTCTTCCAAAACGAAGCTGCTGTCAATTAACCACCACAGACGACCGCACCTCCCTCCCATTAGCATGGAACAGGTATGCCTCCCAGAGAGTAAAATACTACGCCTGCTTGGTCTGACACTCTCAGCGGACCTCAAGTGGAATGACTACATCGAATCCATTGCTAAATCCGCTGCTATGAAAGTTGGCTCTCTGTGCAGGGCCCGGAAATTCTTTACGCCTGAATCTATCCTGCACTTATACAAATCTACCATCCGCCCGTTTTGAATACTGTTGCCACATATGGTCGGGTGCCCCTACTAGTCTTCTCGGGCTTCTTGACAAAATACAGCGAATAATCTGTAACGTGATTGATACCGACTTAGCTGACCGCCTGCAGTCACTCTCCCACCGGCGTGACGTGGCTTCTCTGTGCTTCTTCTATAAATATTTTCATGGCTTCTGCTCTGATGAACTTAAATCACTGGTGCCCCCTAGATGTGAGTTTGTACGAGAAACTAGACTGGCAACTAGGTCCCACCCTTTTACAGTGAAACCGATGAAATATAACCGCAATTTCTACCCCAACAGTTTTTTTTCTCACACTTCCCGCCTGTGGAATTCCCTTCTGCATGCTTGCTTCCCCGACGGCTATAACCTCTAGGAGTTTAAATGTAAGGTCAATACACATCTTCTAACACACTAACCTTCCCATTCTCTCCAACTCTCCCCCTATGTACGTCCTAACTCGTCTATCACCCTGTGTATCCCCCTGCGCTATAGTGACAGTGGAATGGCTTGCTTGGGATGACATGATTATATATATCTCTATCTATCTATATATATATATATAAAGTAGAATCCTTGAAATTTGGTAAGATAAATTCCAATGGAGACAGACTCCAAAGAGAACTCAATGTTACAAATTATTGCTAGATTTGACAGAGTATTATTATCAGGAAACAAAAGTTATATATTTTTACAAATAATATCTAATGTTTTTCCTGAATATATATCGTCAATGTTAATCAGCATCTCACACATATTTACGTGTGCTGTAAGACCGTTCTTGCAAGAATGTTTCAAGTTGACGATTATATCATTTTTTATTTAAAGACTAACAATTTTCTCTTTTCAAATACTAATACAAAAACGAGCAAAATCTTTTAAAAATGTTAAAAAAAAGTGGGCCTGTCCAATAAAAAATTTTGGTTCAAAACAACTACCTGTTGGGGATTACCTCTTTTTGTATACAAGAATCGACTCGTCTAATGTGTACATATAATCCCGCCTACACAGAGAGCAGTGTAGTAGAGTTGAGTAGTTGTACTCTACTACGACACTGTCAGCACTCTGCCTTCGGATAGAGGGCGCTCTCTGCTTCCGAGCAGAGAGCAATAACCCAGTCGTGGTTCAGCCGAAAGGTAGAAGCACGACTGAGGAAAAATAGACAGGTATTTTTTGGCCGGGCCATATAATCCGGAAATCCCATTCAAAACTGACCATGTGTCACATGTTACCCTTACTGGGAGGAACAACTAAATATAGTTGAGTTGAGTAGTTGTACAGCCGCTAGTTGATCAATAAAAATATAGACTCATTGCCTGGACATACTTCTTCACTACAAGACTGTATATATTGATTCCTACTAAGAGTATTACTAGTATTGCTGAATTGAATAAACCGTGTTCCAGTTTGTATATTTTTGTTCAATATAACATTTTTATCTCCATATCAGCTTTTGTTATTTATTATATTGAACAACAAGAATCCACAACATTACCACTAGAAAAAAACAGGTTCAGATTTTAAATAAAGATTAAAAGAAAAAAAGTAAATGGCCACAAATGATCAGATTTTGGAAACCGGGAAAAGTACAACAAAGAAACATAAGACAATCTGTAATGAAAATGACCAGACCAATGAAAGCAGCAATGAAAATATATGTCGTCCGTGTTCTTGAATTACTCTACGATAAAAAATCAACATTATTAAGTTCCTTGAAAGAGTCAACAGTTACGAAGATCATATAAAAAAAGATGGGCCCCAAGAATTACAGAGGGTTGTAAAAAGAAGACAGACATCCAGGAATTGCAGAGTGTTGTAAAAATAAGACAGACACCAAGGAATTATAGAGGCTTGTAAAGAGAACATGGACCCCCATAAATTACAGAGAGTTGTACAAAGAAGATAGACGCCCAAGAAGTTAAAAAAGAAGATAGACCCCCAGGAATTACAGAGGGTTTTAAAAAGAAGTTTGAACATTGAGATGTTATAGATAGTTGGGAAAAGTAGATGAACACCTGGAATTACAGAGGGCTGTAAAAGGAATATAGACCCCAGGAATTACAGTGTGTTATAAGGAGAAGATGGAGAACTGAGGAATTACAGCTAGTTGTAAAAAGAAGACGAACAACCAGAATTACAGGGGGTTGTAAAAATAAGATAGACACCCAGAAATAACAGAGTGTTGTAGAAAGAATATTTACCTCCAGAAATTAAATGGGTTGTAAAAAGATTGACCCTAAAAAAATTACAGGTGGTTGTAAAAGAGGATAAACCCCCAGGAATCACAGAGTGTTGTAAAATAATGTTGGACACTCAGGAATTACATACGGTTGTAAAAATAAGACGGACTTCCAGGAATTAAAGACAGATGTAAAAAGAAGATGGACTCCAGAAATCACCGAGGGTTATAAAAATAGAACCCGTATGAATTACAGTAGGTTGTAGAAAGAAGATAGACCCTGAGGAATTAAAAAGAGTTGTTAAAAAGGAGATGGATCCCAAAGAATTACAAGGGGTTGTAAAAAGAATTTAGCCGCCCAGTAATTACAAAGGGAGGCAAACAGAAGATGAATAGACAGGGATTACAGATAATTGTAAACAGAAGATAGACCGCCAGAAATTACATATTGTTGTAGAAAGAAGATTGACCCCAGGAATTACAAAGTTTTGTAAAAAGAAGATGGAGTCTTAGGAATTACAGAGTGTTGTAAAAAGTAGATATACCCCTTGGAATTACAGAGGGTGGTAGAAAGAAGATACATCCCTTAAGAATTGAAATTGGTTGTAAAAAGGAGATGGTTCCCCAGAAATTACAGAATGTTGTAAAAAGAAGTTAAACCCCTAAGAATTAAAGAGGATTGTAAAATAACGTCAGACTCTAGATTTTACAGAGAGATGCAAAAATAATATAGACCCCCCCCCCAGGAATTACATAGGTTTGTAAAAAGAAGATAGTCACCTAGAATTTCAGAGGATTGTAAAAAGAAGATAGACAACCTGGTTTTACAGATTATTGTAAAAAGAAGATGCAACCCTATAAATTACAGAGGGTTGTAATAAGATGGACCGCCAGGAATCATAGTGGGTTGTAAACAGAAAATGGACCCCCAGGAATTACAGAAGCTTGTAAAAAGAAGATATACCCCTTGTAATTACAGGGGTTATTAAGAAGAAGATTGGGCCCTAGGGATTGCAGAGTGTTGTAAAAAGAAGTTAGGAACCAAAGAATTACAGAACGTTGTAATAGGAATAATGAACCACACGAAGTTACAGAGAGCTTTAAACAGAAGTGTGGTTGTAAAAAGTGGATGTACAGCCAGGAATTACAGAGCGTTGTAAAGGGGAAATAGATTCCCAGGAGTTACAGTGGGTTGTAAAAAGATACGACACCAGAAAATAACAGAGGGTTGTAAAAATATTTTAAACCACCACGAATTACGGAGGCTTGTAAAAAGAAAATAGACGTCCAGGAATTACAGATGGTTGTAAAAAGAAGTTGGACCATCACCATTTACAGAGGGTTCTAAAAAGAATATAAACCCCAGTAATTATAAGATTTTATAAAAGATGATGGACCACAGGAATTTCAGATGGTTATAAAAAGAAGATAGACCCCAGGAATTACAGAGGGTTTTGAAAAGAGGTTTGACCCTTACCAATTACAGAGGGTTGTAAAAAGAATATAGACCCCAGGAATTATAAGGGGTTGTTAAAAGATAATGGACCACAGGAATTTCAGATGGTTATAAAAAGAAGATAGATCCCAGGAATTACAGAGGGTTTTGAAAAGAGGTTTGACCCTTACCAATTACAGAGGGTTGTAAAAAGAATATAGACCCCAGGAATTACGGAGAGTTGTTAAATGATGATAGACGCGCAGGAATTACAGATTGTGGTAAAAAGAAATCTGGTCTTTTGCGGTCGTCGTAGTTTTTCTTTTCTGTCTTTTCAGTGGACAAGCCCTTACGCAAATGTTTCACTTCAATATAAAAGTGTGATCAATCCTTGTACATCTGTGATAGTAAAGTTCAATCAAATTCGCACTCCTCTTCCTTGGTACTACCTTCCTCTTTACAAAAATCAAATTATGATCCTACTTCTTTTAACAGAATATTTATCATTAACACTATCAAAAATGGTTATAATCAAGAAAACACAAACAGAAAAACAAAACCGCTAGAAAAAATCACCAGTCTCCTGCCTTTTAACGAGTTAAATCACCCTAAAACGTAGAAAGAGCATCATCAAACATATGTAGGAGTCCATCAGCAGAAACCAGTAAAAAGAAAAAAAAATCAAAACACCTCATAAATTAGGGGAAGACGTTTGTTCAGTGTTTGATGAAAAAGTCGAAAAAGCCTATTTTTAGTGCTTATTGCCAACTGGATAATTCTAAATAAAAAATGGAATGGTTCTTTTCTTATTATTACTTTTCAAAATTTTACAATTCAAAGAAAGCAAAGATGAAACTCGTTCGAATCACCCCAATTTTTTTAAATTCTTTCATTGATGAACCCCAGTGTTTAAAAAGAATGATGTATTTCTTACTAGTTTTTGTATTTACTGACAAGTGAATAATTGTAAATGAAAATAGAATGGTCATTTTGTCAATAATGCACAATATCATGTACATCAAACGAATTCATAAATATTTAATAATTACAGTTTTCTCAATGAAAGAATGAAGAAAATTTAGAATGATTCAGACGAGTTCATCTTTGCTCTCTTGCCTTGTAAAATTAAGGAAAGTAATAATAACAAAGAAACATTCTATTTTCATTTAGAATTATCCAGTTGGCAATAAATACTAAAAATAGTATGAAATACATCATCTCTTAAAAAAATGGCCGTAAGTGTATATATATATATATATATATTGTAGGTTTTTACTTAGAGACAGTTGACAACTAATCCTATTACAATGTTCAGTCAAAAAAATTAAAAAGAAACAAGGCACGTAAAAATATAGAATGCCGACCAGTTGCCCATTGTTCTGTGTACTTGTTCTTCTATTCAAATGAAAATCAATTTCACAACAATGATCTAGCATTGCCTGATGACGAGGTTGAAATCTCGAAATATTCGGTGTCGCAATATAAACTATATTCATTTTAAATGAAAAAACAAAAACACATTTAATTATATCATTCTCTACAATATTTATAAAAAAAAAAATTAAAAATTAAAACCGTTGGTTCTTTTTACCTGGCTGTGGTGCACTGGATACCGACTCGGAACGACAAATCGGGGAGCGGAGTTCGAATTCCAGTTGAAATCCTTGCATTCATTTACGCACAAATACCCTTGGGAAAGGTATTTATCCGTACTCTTCCCTCCGGTTATGGGCTAAATAATAGGATAGATTGGATTCTATAGCCTTGACTGGCAACCGCTCTACCCCAGAATGCAATGGAAACCTAATGCGGGATAATCTTTTGCCTAATCAGTCATGTCTCTTTCGAGACATGATCGCCCAAAACGTGTATCGCGTATGGAACTTAATTGACTTATATATATATATATATATATATATATATATATATATATATATATCCGTAAACAGATCTGTTTCGCTGTATCACAGCTCATCAGTACGGTTAGACATCCGATTTCTTTTACCCAGGATTGAAACCCGACCAAATTGGCGTCAGTCACTGATTTTAACTCTGAGCTATGGGCACTCGGTAATGTGATGTGCATGATGTTAATAATGTATAGCATATTTCTATAAAAAAAATAAATAATTATAAGTATATGCAGAATATGAATTATATATTCTATTACATATCTGTATAAAAAGATTATTCCCCATAGCTGTAATAGTTTTGCAATAATTATCAAGATGAAAGACTTTTTTTGTTTTGTGCCTCTTTAGAATGTCAGCGTCTAAGTATTTACACTGGCTAGTTAAGTAGGTGTTATGTGTTGCTTTCCTCTGTCCCACTTTCCTTTAATATGACCCATGTTAGTAAGATTTTCTAAGCATTCTTTCCCCATGATATACTATAGTGGGGTATCTGTTCTTTTTCTTGTTTGTAGTGGGAGTCAGTTCTAGTGAAGTGTAGTTGTATACTGTTGCAGGTTAACGGAATTTGGCTTTGTGGTAGATAGCCCGCTATAAGTCATAAAATATTATAAAATCAAGAAAAGCTAATTGAGCTGAAAAATAACATTTATATATACACATATCAATTAATATTTATACAATTAAAGTAATAACTTGAATATAGGTTCAACGGAGGTGAAAATGTTCATGGCAGATAATAAGTTGAAAGACATTTAAGGATTAGGAATGTGTGGAGCGTGTAAGTGAGGAATGCCTTTGATGTAGTCGTTCCTTAGGTCAGTAAGTAGTTTTGAGACAGGGGAGGAGGAAAGAGGCAAGCGTAGGTACCGCTTGACTTAGGTCAAGGGGATATTGATTACTTACACTCTTCTTTTTATATCTTCTTTGTGGATCACAGCAGTTCGTTTGGGATTTCACACATGTATTTGATTCTGGGCTTCCCATTGGCTGATAAATAAAATTCGCGTAGCCTCGCGAAACAGAAATTTAATATTTAATTAATTTTTATTTTTCAATCAGAACATCTGCGCGAACCCGGATGCGCACAGACGACTTCTGGTCATTTGCTTTTTGCTCGTGAAAGCGCTATCCGGTCCATCGCTGTTCACAGCATTAATCTAAATCTATCTAAACTTATTTATACATGGAAGTTTGTATGTGTCTGTGTGTCTGTATGTGTGTGTGTCCGTTGCCTATAGACTCCGAAAGGGCTGAACCGATTTTCTTGAAAATGTACACAGTTGTACTATAAGCGTCTGCGAGTGTTCTTAGCTAGGTTTTGTGTCGAGGTACAACCGATAAATATCGAAAATCGATAATCGAAAAGATCGGGTTATAGAAGGAGTGGTCCAATTTTAATCAAATTTGATACACTCATAGACAAAAACATAAGAAACGATATTCAGAAGTTTCAAGGTTGCAGTTCTTGCAATAGTGCAGAAAATCGATACTATATATATATATATATATATATATATATATATATATATATATATATATATAAGGCAAGCTGGTTGTGTGTGTGCGTGTTTATCTGCCTGAATGTCTGTATTTTTTCAGCCCTTTTATTTTAGTTTTTGCTTCGGGTTTGGCTCCAAGTAGGTATAATTTTAGTTCTTATTTTCAGCCATGATACCATTTACTCAGAGGACTTATTTAGCCATCAAAATTCAGTTTACGACGAAAAAAAACTTATTTGATAACGATACCAGAAAATGAAAATTTAACTTACATCCATTCATTTTTCATTCAGTCTACGGTTTCTCTTTAACTGGAAACAACTCTTGCCTTTTAGTCTTTCGTTCCAACGTCCAAAGAGTTCAGAGCTACAGGAACCATGGATTAGTTTTAAATCTTTCATTGCACCCGAGCAATGCCTGACTATACTGCTAGTGATAATAAATAAAAGGACATTATTCCTTATCTCAGAAATAGCCACCATTTTTTAATATATCTGTGAAAATTAAATACTAATCTTTGTATATTATATATAGAGTAACAGAAGAGGAAAAAAGCCGATAGCATTGCGTAGGGGAACAAAACAACCTCGGCAAGATACATTAATCCGTCCTTATTGGTACCTACAAGGCGGAAAGTATAGGTTCATTATATAACAGTTACAACACTGGAAATAGCAAAAGTAGATACTGCATTGCTTCTCTCATTGACAGTAAAAGCCAGACAATAAATAAACGAGTGAGTTTCAGAAAACATTATCCAGGAATATGATTGGAGGTTGATTGCATCTCCAGGCTTATAGAGTTTCGACAATTATTTTACATTTTAACCGTTGTCCTTATTTTATTTTGACCACTTTGAGAACGGTTAATCATTATTTGGCTTTGGCACTTGTTGAAATATACAATGTTAAAAAGAAAACAGTGTAGCAGCATAAAATGAAAGACTAAAAGGCAACAAGGGGTAGATTGAATCTACATTGCATATTTTCTTCTTCTTCTATGTGCCTTAAACTTTCAGGTCGTAGGCGATCAGGGCTTTCCACCTCTAACTATATCTGATGGCTCTTAACAAACTTTCTCTTATCGCCCGGTTCACACTCCACCCACGTCTATTGAACAGGTTAAGAGGCTCATCCCTTGTTCTCTGTTTAGGATGTGGTTTCCGGCTTTCTCTTTTCCAATCTTTTCACTATTACTTAGCCCCCTGCACATCAGTGGCGTTACCGCCTTGCTCGGGGTGATACGATTAAAAAAAAATAAAATAAAATAACACGCAACCACCGTTCTGTCATCCACCTGCTCAAACCCTTGAAATATGTTACCCGCTGCTTTCCTCTCTCTCCTTTTCCCTGTATCTGGTCTGTTAGTATCAGGTTCTCTATGCCCTCACTCCTTATTGCATGTTATGAGAGCATTATCTGTCTCTTCCTGATGCTCAAGATTAATTCCGTTACCATTGCTCACATGCTCGGATACATGATATCCGCAGCATCCTTCTGTAGAACCACATTTCAATTGCCACAAGATACCCTTCATCTTTGATGATATTCTCCAGCATTCACTGCCATATAATTAAGAACTGCCATCACATAGCAATGCAGTACTCCCTTCTTTGCTTCTAGTGAACGATTCCGGTCTCGTAATACTTTACTTAGCTTCTAGAACGCGTCTTTCGCCATGTCAATTGGCCTTCGGATCTCTGTGTTGCATTTTCCCTATTCTGTTAGAACACTTCCTAGATATTTAAATTTATGTACCTGCTTGATTTTCGTATCCCCCACCTGTATTTGGCATTTTGGGTTGCTCTTTTTGCTGATGACTATGCATTCGGTTTTCTTGCAGTTTATTTGTAGGCCTTTATTGTCACTCTCTTCAGCTACAGTCTGTAAGAGTTCTTGTACTTGCCTTTCCGTGTCTGCTGTCAGCACTGTATCATCTGCGTACCTTATTTTGTTCAAATTGTGGCCTCCGATGTCAAATCCTGGCATAACATCTATGGACCTCGGGATATCCTCGCTCTACATTGAATGTCAATACATTTAAAAATAGTAGCTCAAAGAAATTTATAGGAAAAAGAAGATAGCATTAATCTGTATAGATCAATGTATAACAATTATAATTCTTAATCTCAAAATGTTAATTCTATTTTGTTGTTACAAAATAATACCCACTTTGGGTGTTGCATTTAAATAAGCCTTTACAACATAGTATTCACGGTATATATTAGATAAAGTTTAGTACACATAATAATTAATGTGTGTTATTTAATAATCTTTAACTTATTTTAAAACAGAAATAGTCTTGAAGCATAGAAGCCGTTAATTATGAACATCACACAACATGATCTTCGTTTACTTTTTTTGCATGAGTTAAAACTTGGGCACAGTTCCTCCCAAAGTTCTGCCAATATTAACAGAGCATGGAAAGGTGGATCCAAATGTGATCGGACAGTATGAAGGTAGTTCCAGATATCATGTTCTGGTGACGAGAGCCTCGAGGATGAAGTAGGTATAGGTTGGTCATGTAGTCTTGACCACAAATAATCGCAAAAAGTTGTTGAGCAAAACCCACATCAACGTGTCAGAGACGCTTGAAACTATCTCACGTCATTTATAGAGTATTGGCAAGGTAAAACATCTCCATAAACATAAATGACCTGGGTATTTGAAAGTCTGTTCGATGCTCTTTCTGAGTATCACCAATTAAGTTCTTCTTAACTGAAAAGTCACGTGATGAAAAGTAAATCCCTTATGACAATCGTAAACTATCAGGTTAATGGCATGATCATGATGATTCTTCCAAATATTTCCAAAAGCCAAAATTGCATCAAAAATTTATTATTGTGACTGTCTTGTGGTTTGTAATTGTTGTTGTACACTACAACTTTCTGGAAGCCAATAAGAGCGTTAATGCAAATTTTTGCTGCAATCAACATGCACGCATGCAAAAGATAAGATCTGTATTAGGGAATCGACGTGATGTAATTCTGCTCCGCGATAATGCATGGCTATGCGTTGCAAGTACGACGTTCGAAAAAACTCGTAGACTTGGGATACGAGAGTTTACAACATCCTTTACATTCCCCTGAAGCACATTTTTAAATGGTAAAACTTTTTAGGCCCAAAACGGATGTAGAATCTGCTATCTATTAAACATCACACACAATCGGTCCTCACGCCCATTAAGATGGATCAGGCTTCTCTCTCTGAATGTAAAGCGTTGCGGCTCCTCGGATTAACTCTCACATTAGACCTCAATTGGAAAAAATATATCGAATCCATAGCTAAATCTGCTGCTAAGAAAGTCGGTTCTCTGTATAGAGCCAGGAAGTTTTTCCCATCCGAAACAATCCTGCACATATACAAATCTACCATCCGCCCGTGCATTGAATATAGCTGCCATATCTGATCAGGCGCTCCGATGAACTTAGCTTACTCGCACCCACTTATATATGAATTTCCACGAGCCACAAGATTAGCAACTAAGTCCCGCCCTTTTACTGTGAAACCGATAAATTGTAAGCACAAATTATACTCAATCAGATTCTTTTCACGTACTTCCCGCCTGTGAAATTCCCTTCCGCTTACTTGCTTTCCCTACAACTACAATCTTCAAGAATTCAAATGTAAACTCAATAGTCATTTCCTGTCTTACTAATTTACGTCCTCTCTCATGCTTTTTTCTCCGTCCACCCCACTCTCTTCAGTATTCTTTTCCTTCTCATGCTATCTTCATGACACCCCCTATAACGTGTCACTCTTTCACACAACATTCCTCCTATGTAACCCCCTGCACAACAATGGGAGTAAAATGCCTTGCTTGGGGCTACACGATTATAAAAAGAAAGAAGAAGCCTTTAAAGATTTTGTTGCATCACAGACAGTAATTGTTTTTATGAATACGTCACCTTTCGTTAGATTATTTAAAACACACGTTTAGAAATGTCTACTAGCATAATAAATGAACAAATGTTATTCTAATCAAAATCTTATAATTTTATCATTGTAAAGTTTGGGTTTATACACCTGAAATTTAAGACAATATGAAAATAGAAAGAATCCTTATTATTCCATCACTTATGAAGTCTGTGTTGCTTCTTACTGCAAATATTCTGTGGAAAGGGCTCTTTGTCAGAAAGCGTACGACTGCATACAAGATCGTTTTTTATTTATTTTATTTTTTTACCCCACAAAAGGTAGTACTCCCACTGGTGCGCAGGAGGTTTGATAAGAGGATAGTGAAGAGAAATAGGAAGAGGTCACAGCGTAATGTCGGAGAACGAGTAAGGATATTTGCTCAGCTGGAGCGAGATGTGACACAAGGTCTTTTTTAAGGTTGGGACCCGACCGCCTACGGACGAGTAGAGGAATTTCCCAGTCCCCTCAACCGCCGGTTGAGCTGGCGCAGGTGACCTGATCCCCCGCCTCTGCTCCAATAGGGGTAGGGGACGCGAGACATTGTTCCCCGAGACCAGGCATCTGTTCAGAACGGGTAAGTGAAGTATGAGAACACTAGTGTGAAAACAGCTACGTGACCTTGATCTGGAAAAATTGAAAAACACGTTACTATGTATACCGAGGAAAAGATGGAACTCAACGAGATAAAAGAGGTCAGTAGGCATTGCATTTAAATTCATGAGGATTGTAGCTATCAGAGAAGCAAGCAAACGGAACGGAGATCCACAGACGGAAAATGTGAGAAAAGAATCTGAGTGAGTACAAGTTGCGGTTACATCTGTTTGGTTTAACTTTATAAGGGTGTGCCCTAGTTACCAGTCTAGTAGCTCTAGTAAATTAATGCAGAGAGAGAACCAGTGAGCTAAGCTCATCGGAGCAGACAACGTGAAATATTTGTAGAAGCGACAAATTGGTTAAAAGCGAAGACCGTACAAAAGATATTAATAATAATAATAATAATAATAATAATAATAATAATAATAAGAAGAAGAAGAAGAAGAAGAAGAATGATTTATTAATGACATGGCTGTCCTTGTAGATTTTAATGTTTCTTTGGATGTCGTCACAAAATTATAAAAATACAAATCGAAATCTTAAAATGGTGGCATATCTATTTGTAGTTGCATCCCTCGAAATGATTGCAAAATGTTCCGATAGACTCATCAAATGGATTCCTGGTAGAACAAGACTTACAGAAATACATAGAATTGTACTCAAGAGTACAGCCCACATCTTACCAAAATGTTTATCTATGTAAAATAGGTGTAAACTTTTTAGTAGATGGCAGGAAACGTGTATAGAACGAAAACACAAGGAAATAATAATAACACAAAAATAATAGCAACAATCAAGCGTAATCAACCTGACATCGTCATCAAAGACCACACAAACAAAATATGCTTTTTTATTGACATGGAAGTCCTTGTAGACCTTGTTTGAAGATCTTCAATGATCTATCAAAAAACAAGAAACTTGAAATAGAAATCTCAAAAATGTGTCACATGAAGACATCAGCAATTCATGTTGTAGTTGGATTGATTAGAAAAGGGAGCTGACAGAAAGAGTGGGTAGATTTCTAATAAACCCTACCTTAAGAAAATACAACCTAATTGTTTTTGCAAGTAGAGCAGACACCTGACGATGGGCTTTATCTTGGCTTTTCTTTTGCAAAGGTGAAGAGACTTTTGATCAAAGTATCCTTTTCAAAATATCCTGTAGTTTTATGTTTGAGTCCGTGAAGGAAATTTGTATACACCAGAAATTAATAAAGAAAAATACTCTTTTCATTCAGTCAGTCACTTAAGTGCCATACGTGATGCACGATTTGGGCGATCATGTCTCGAAAGAGACATGACTCATTGGACAGAATATTATCCCGCAGTAGGTTGCCATTATTACCTGCGGTACACTGGTTGTCAGCCAAGGCTATAGAACCGAATTTGTCCCATCATTTAACCCATAAATGGAGAGAAGAGACGGATTAATACGTTTCTTAATGATATTTGTGCGTAAGTGAATGCAAGGAATTCAACTGGAATTCGAACTCGGCTCCTCGATTTATCGTGCCAAGTGTATTTTTGCTGATTAAAAAGGAAACCAATACGCCAACTGCAAGTTGAAGAATCTGAAATAAATTAACCAATATATGGAGAGAAGAGACAAATTAATACGTTTCCCAAATGTATTTGTGCGTAAGTGAATACAAGGAATTCACCTGCATATTGAAACCGATTTCCCGATTTCTCGTTTCGAACCGATAACCACTGCACCAAAACGCACTCTTTACATTTTTCTGACTATTGACCTCATCTTTGCTGTCATTTTTACAAGGTTTCGGCCGTTGTATGCTCCAGATTTCTTTTGGTGTTATGGATTTTGAATTGAACCTTTATTAAGATCACTGGAGTGTATTATTCTCATACCTTATTCGTAACCAATTCTGGTAGTTATGAGTTATCTCGCATTAACCTAACTGTCTAAATTATTACACCACTAAATGACACCACTGCTGTAGCCTTGATTTGAACTCACACATTTTGGGGTTAAGTTACTGGAAGCATCCAAAGTCTAAATAGTTCGAATAATTTAAAGAGTGTAAATACTAACTCATCTCAGACTTATAGACAAAATCATAATAATAAAAAAAAAGTGTCATTTCGCAAAGATGGAATCCTAATTTTAATTCATCACAGAAGACGAATTTAAATTTTAAAAAAATTCAAAAAATGTGGAAAACAACTACTCTTCCATGAATAACAGGATTAACACGAATACTAATATATATATATATATATATATATATATATATATAATGATCTGTTAGGGATATCCAAGTCAGTCTTAATTTGTGATAATTTATGCAGGTCGATATGATCAAGAAGTCAATTACTTACTTAATAGATCATGGCGAGTATCGCAATTGTTTCGGAAGAATAAAGTTCCGGCTAGTTGTTTACAGATCGATCAACTGAATGCGTTACACAACAAATAATAATTTCATATTAAAAAAAAATGCTTTTAATTAAATAAGCATGTGTTCAATGTAAGTATGTTTCGGTCGTTCCGAGCAAATGAGTTAGACGGACGCAGTCCTCGAATCGGAAACTGTCACTTTCGCTCCGATTACTTTCGTACCAAAGAAATCAAAACATTGTTCTCCGTCATTCGAAAGTAAGGTGATATGACTTTTATCTTAGAATGTGTCATATCTTTGGTGAATTTTGACACGAACTTGAACACCAATTTAGACATGCACTAGCAAATGATCAAAGAAGGCACACGAATAAAATCAATGACCGACTAGGCTATGAATTTGCTCGTGAATTTAAAGTCAAAATGTTCGTTCAATAGACGCAGATGATATCATATTCAACTGGTAACTTGGGTTGTCATATCACGCGAGTTATTCTATTTGTTTTTTTATGGGTGAGGCAATAATGAAGGAGACATTCTGGATCTTATTTGTCTAAAGTTTCATTTCAGATTAGCGATAGAAGATATGAAAATAGAACTGGCTTACCTAACAGATGTTTTGTACAACACCGTAAATTGTTAGATAACCAAAATAATACCCAGAAAATTTTAATCATTCTCTTCAATAGCCTTGGCAGATCGAAGCCTTCATATTGATGCACCTTTTCCGAAACCTGAAACTGCCATATATAATCGCTTTCTGAGACGCACCGTTGAAAATGGCTGCAAGGATATAATTCCTGCGTCTTATTTTTTTTTTTATAATAATTATCGTCCCAAGCTAGGTATTTTACTGTCACTGTTTTGCAAGGGGTTACACAGGAATAAGGTTATGAAAAAAAATGACAGGTTATAGGGGGTATCAGAAACTGTCTAAAAGAAGGATGAGAATAGTGATGAGATTTGAGTGGACGGAGAAAAGAGCATGAGGAAGAGAGAGGATGCAGGTTAGTGAGATAGGAGATGACTATTGACTTTACATTTACATTCTTGGAGATTGTAGCTGTCGGGAAAGCGTGTAAATGGGAGGGAATTACACAGGTGTAGAGTGCGAGAAAGTAATTTGATGGAATAGAATTTACGTTTAAAATTTATTGGTTTCACCATAAAAGGGTGGGACCTAATTGCTAATTTTGTTGCTCGAGTAAATGTATATATAGAGGGCACCAGTGAGATAAGTTCATCGGAGCAAAAGCCGTGAAAGTATTTGTAGAAAAAGCCGTGAGATTAAAAAGAAAGTAAGCAGAAACCTTCCTCGAAGATCGTCAAATAGCATCACGTAATCATTTGACTTGGCATAAGACTTTTTCCCATAGTAAGTTGCCATTACTTTCTGCGGTAGACTGGTTTCTAACCAAGGCTTTAGGGCCCAATCTCTCCTGTTATTTAACGCATAGCTGGAGGGAAAAGACGGGTTTCCCAAGGTTATTTGAGCGCTAGTGAATGCAACGAATTAAACTGGAATTCGAGCTCTACTCTACGATTTCTCGTTCCGAGCCGATATTTCTGGCTTTCTTTTTTCCAATCTCCATACTTTTTTCTTTTTTTTTTCACAATTGGAGTAGATAGACTAAACTATCGCCCGCTATACACTCCAACCTCGTCTTTTGAACAGGTGAAGAGGCTCATCGTTTCTTCCCTGTTTATAATGTGGTTACCGGCTTTCTTTTTTCCAATCTTCTTACTCTTTTTTTTTTCTCAATTGGAGTAGATAGACTAAACTATCGCCCGGTTTACACTCCTCCCTCGTCTTTTGAACAGGTGAAGAGTCTCTTCCTTTCTTCTCTGTTTAGGATGTGGTTACCGGCTTTATTTTTTCCAATCTTCTTACTCTTTTCTTTTTTTTTTTCTCAGTTAGAGTAGATAGACTAAACTATTGCCCGGTTCACATTCCACCCACGTCTATTGAACAGGTGAAGAAGCTCATCTCTTGTTCCATGTGTAGGATGTGGTTTCCGGCTTTCTCTTTTCCAATCCTTTTACTCTTATGTAGCCCCTTGTGCATCAGTGGCGTTGCCGACTTGCTCGGAGGGATATGATTAAAAAAAATATATTCACTGCACTACAACGCAGGTCGATAATCAAAAAATCTTTTCAAAATAATCGAAACACTTGAGAGATTTCAACCGCAACAATAACAAAAGTGAACGTTAGTCATAAGAAGAAATAATTTCACTCTAAGTAAGGCAATATTGCCACTCAGACGCAACACGTTACTGAATGTTAAAGAATTTAACAAAAACTCTATGATGTTGAGAGAACAATAAAAGACCAAGAATCAAGAAGACAAAATATGAGGATTGATATTGCATTTAAATTTTTGAAGATCAAGATTTAGTTGCAAGACTCAGCGTGTTTCACAAGCGAGAAGTTAGACAAATAAAACTAAGTAGCCTCACAAATTTTTGATAGCTAGGTTTTAAAATGCATTCTGGTGAATTCTTGAAGCGTTCATTTAAGCTTTAATCGAAAGCTAACTGATTACATTTAAAATTTCCAGCAAGCAATATACCCTGGCCATTTGTGACACATCGAGTCATTTGCAAAGTGACGTTAATACTCTGTTTTAAAACTCTTGCAAAAATAATACATAAATCTCTTTACCTTATTTTTAAAAAAATAACAAATTGGCAGTTAAATTAGTTTGATTTTTAAACAAGTATTACTTATAGCATGAAACGTTAAATACAAGTATTTCTTTTCACGTAGGTCTTTTTTGTCTGACGTCTTGATTGATTATTGACGGCTCGTTGAATTTAAAAGCTAAGTGTGGTTGAACAGAATAAAAATATTTAGAGAAATAGGAATTAAAAAAGTAAAAAGCAAAACCTTAAAATAATGAAGCGATAATTTGAAATGTAAATTGAAGGCCTGTTGAAACGTAAATACGATGAAAAACAAAAAGAATAAAGCAAGTAAAACGAATTCAACAAAGGCAAACGTTTATTGATTTTCTTTTCAAGAAACGGTTGGTAACCCTTAACACACGTGACTTTTAATGATAATATAATTTATGAATTACCATAATTTTAAAAATTGGAATGCTCAAAGCACTAAAAGAAAAAATATTTTAAAAATCATGCTGCAAAATGATTTGTATTAAGCTTTGGAATTTTGGATTTGTAAATATACTTTGCACTTAATAACGATTTCAGATAAAAATTCTGTTAATGCAGAATTTTATTTGATTAGTATATAATAATGGAAAATATTCTTATAAAAATTAATTGTAGAAAAGATACACCTTCCCACTTTTTCATTTCCGATTAAAGAGGATAATATATATATATATATATATATATATATATATATAATATTTTCGTAGGGGCGAGAGAGAGAAGTACCATACAGGATAAAAGCTTTGATGATTATGCCCCTTTCAGTTCAAGAGAGGCTATATGATTATATAGATGGTTTTCCCGTAGTAGGTTGCCGTTTTTTCTGTCGTATACTGGCTGCCAGCCAAGGCTTTAAGACTAAAAACATGAATACAAGCATATAAAATAGTCACTTCTAACAAAAAAGAAACAACTGATAACAAAAATAGGCTTAATATAAACATATATTAGCGTAAGAAATATAATGATTAATAACAGCTAAATGTGGCTTCCCTCTGTCTCTTCTATAAATATTTTCATGGCTTCTGCTCTAACGAACTTAAGTCACTGCTTCCCTCTTCGCAAGCATATACTCGGGCAACCAGACTGGTAAGTTTACAGCTGGATTTAACCAATTGCTGGTGACATTTCTACGCCCTCAACTTCTGGTTTCGCACTTCCCGCCTCGTTTTTTTCTTCACAATCACCCTGTTTAAACTTTTACTCTTTTGTAGCCCCCTGTGCATCAGTAGCGGTACCGCCTTGCTTGGGGTGAAATGATTAGAAAAAAGATTTGAACAATCCACTGCAACAATAACATTGCTGCAGCAGCTGGCCTGGTCTTCATGTTATACAGAGAAACTTTATATTTTGGCGGCTGTAGCAAAAATAGTAAGTAAGAATAGTAAGAAAACATGAGTTGTTTTGGTGTAAGGAATCGTGTGGTACATTTAGGTCAGTAATACTTGCAAGCTAAGTTTAAATAAGACGTATTGAAAAATGAACTAAGTTTAGATAAGACGAACTAAGATTAGATAAACGCTATTGCCAAAGGAACTAAGTTTAGGTAAGATGAACAAAATTTAAATAAGACCTATTGAAAAATAAACTAAGTTTAGATAAGGCGAACTAAGCTTACATAAGACCTATTGAAAAATGAACCAAGTTTAAATAAGACGAAGTAAGTTCAGATAAGACCTATTGAAAAATGAACTAAGTTTAGATAAGACGAACTAAGTTTAGATAAGACCTCTTCAAAAATGAACTAAGTTTAGATAAGACGAACTAAGTTTAGATAAGACCTATTCAAAATGAACTCGTACAATTTTAAAAATCTCAGACTAAAATGTAATCTATTCCTTGTAGAAAGTAAACTCATTTTTTTAATTTAAAAACTAAATGTCCTTCATTTATTAAGCAATATAAATTAGTTAATTGTAACATGAAGGAAAAACTAGAAGCACCTAAAATGTGTTTCTACAGAAGGATGATGAGGATACCATGTGAGCAATGATGAAGTTTTAGAAAGGATTGAAACGAAATGGAATTTAATATTGAGCATCAAGAAGAGAAAACTTAAGTTACTGGGACATGGAATGAGGAAGGAGAACTTGGAGAACCTGATACAAACAGTCCAGATAGAGGAAAAAAGAGACAAAGAAAGCAACTGAAAACATATCTGAAGGACCTGAGGGTTGACAGAACAGTAGTTAGTGGTGTTACAGGAGAAAGCGTGCTAAGTGCCACCAGGGATAGGGAGAGGTGGAAGGCGATGATCGCCTACGTCCTGAAAGGACAAGGCACACAGAAGAAGAAGCACTATATCGAATTAATTTATATTTACTTGTATCGATGTCTTGGTTACATTTCATGCCTTCTCATATCAAATAAATATATTAAGCACATATTTCTTACAATATGTATTCCAACTATTGGGTCATTTCTATTACATGAGTGGAATGTGTAAGCTGGTGGGTGGCTTTATAGAGATGATACTATATTTTTATGTTTTACTTAAAACTTATATATATTCTTTGGATGTATATTTATGTGGAATATTTATTTATATATATTTTTATGTGAACATTGTATTAATCAATATTATATGTCAATATATATTACCATCACCTCGTATTTTTGTAAATGCGGTTCTTCATATATAGATACAGCTATGTATATAAATTCATGTGGCGTATATATAGAGATTTGCTATGATATGTGTAACTCTGTATTATTTTTTAATTACTTAGATATGCACATGTATAATTACCTTATAATTCTACTTTTGTAAGTTGAGTAGATGTGTGCTTTCTTTCTTATTTTCTATAATTTATAATTAAATAATATAAACTGCTCTACTGTTAAGAAAATGCTATATTTATATGAAAACAAAAACTAAATGTAACGGTCAATCTTAAATCAACACCTGAAGATTGCGCTGCGCATGAAATTTAGAGTTATGCTGCCTGTTGTGGATTCAGGGTGAGGAACCACGCAAAATGATAAATAACAAAAACATATATGAAGATAGAAAATTGAAGTTATATTGAACAAGATATACAAATTTGAACACGGGTTAGTCAATTCAGGAATACTATTAGTAGAAATAATTATATACAGTCTTGAAGAGAAATAGTATGTCCGGTTAATAAGTTTATATCCAATAACTCCAACAAACTCTGTACCAGATTTCTGACCAATAAGCAACTGATTTACAACGGCATTTACCAACCTTCCCACGCAAGTCTAGATATGACGCAAGGTTTATTTATTGTGGGTCTTCCCGGCCATATAGACAGGGCAAAAATGTCAGTCTATTTTTGCCCTGTCGTGATTCCACCATTCGGCGGAACCACGACTGCGTTAGTGCTCTCCGCCCAGAAGCAGAGAGCGCTCTCCCCACAAATGCAGAGTGCTGACAGTGTCATAGTCGTAGTAGCATAGGCAATCCTTAAAATTAATACCAGTTAAACTATAGACAACTCCTTAACACATAAAAAAAAAAACGAAAATATTCACGGATGTAAAAAACGTAGTGTTATATCTATCAATGGATGTTATCCGGAGAAATATGATATTTATAAAGGAAAACTCAACACGTCATTTAAATTGGTTATAAATTATAATTCATTTGAATAAGCTAAATTAGCTCATTTCTTCAGACCACACAATATTCGTTCCATTTATTCCGGCAAAATTTTTTGTACCAAATGGAACAAATATGGTGTGGTCTGATCAAATGAGCTAATTTAGCATATTGAAATGAATTATGATTTATAAACAATTTAAATGACGTGTTGAGTTTTCCTTCATATATATATATATATATAT
The DNA here is from genome assembly GCA_037127315.1 of Ascarosepion bandense. Taxonomy (NCBI): domain Eukaryota; kingdom Metazoa; phylum Mollusca; class Cephalopoda; order Sepiida; family Sepiidae; genus Ascarosepion; species Ascarosepion bandense. The sequence continues at coordinate 2,745,067 of JBBBDQ010001762.1, read as the reverse complement.
ATAACTCAATGTTAAAAATTTATTATTAAATTTAACAGAGTATTATAATAAAGTACCAAAGTGGGATTTTTTATAAACCCATAAGTAATATTATATTTTGCGGCTTATCACCGCTCGTCAGTCGAAATTCATACCACAATGAATGGTTCGAATTTATCCAGAAAATGTCAAGTGAAATAGATTTCACTCTTCTTTTTCTGGATAAATTTGAACAATTCATTGTTGTATGAATTTCGTCTGACGAGCGGTCATAGGAGAGACGCGAAATCTGATATTACCTTTGGTTTTATAAAAATATCTAACTTTTGTTCTTGATTATATGTAAAAGTAGTTGAAGAATGTTTGATCAATGACATATTTTTTTGTAATTGTCGCTACATTTCGATGCTCCAGTTTCTTTTGGATTAAAAACAAAAGGAACACCGCCAAGTCTTGTCTGTCTTTTAATCCTATTACATCACATTTTCAAAGCTAAAATCACTTTAACTTGATAAGGTCGATCTAAACAAATATTCCAAAGGTGGAAAACGTCAAAGGTTTCCGCAATCAACGATGTTTTTCCACAAAATAAATTGAATTGTAAAAACAAAACCAAATAAACTGACTCTGCAGACGATAGCAGCAAACTCTTTCAGTCCATTATTTTTATTTACTTTGCTGTCATATTTATCCAACTTTGATTTGAAAAAAAGTCTAGTTAGAAATTTAATTATAACTCCTTTTGACACAGTTACTTTAATAAGAATAATGTTTACACATACTTCATTTTTCTTGCTTTTAGCATACGTCGAGTGCTTTCATAGCAAAGTTATCTTGAAAAAATGACTTTCTATATTTCTGAGATGAGGCAGTCTTTACAGTATTTACATTATTCTGACTATTGACCTCATATTTTTTGTTTACGACGTTTATTCAGGTGCTAGGAATTTCGAAACGAACCCTTTATTAGAATCACTGGGGTATATCCTTCTCATTCCTTGCGAAGTCATGAGTTATCTCCCTCTAAACTTGCAAGTTACGACTGTAGCCTGGTACTGAACTCACAACTCTTTAGGTCAAGCCATAGGAACTAACTAACGTCTATATCCTTAAGGACAATAACAACTGATTTTTGGGACTTATAAACCTAATGTCCAGTAAAGCTTTTTTTACAAGAGTTCATATTGCAATTTTTGATGTTATTGGACTTTCTAGTATTGTTAATGTTAATGTTGTTCTCTAGTAATTTTACCAAATATTGCTATTTTTTACCCTAAAGATTTTCTCTAGCATTCCGTATTACTTGTTCCCATATTGTGTTAATCTGTATGCTTGAATGGCTTAGGAAATATTTGAAGCCTAGTGTATATGCTGATTCCTTAAGTTTACGTAGTTTTCAGTGGCGTTCTCTATATATTATTTCAACTTCATCCCATAGAGGGCAGTGATCCCCTTTCTTAGGAACTCACAGGATTGTTTCTGTGACTTGACCCAAAGAGTTGTGAGTTCAATACCAGGCTACAGCAGTGGTGAACAAGTAACTTGCAGGCTTGGAGGGAGATAACTCATGACTTCCAATCGTGGCATTACTACTACGCAAAGAAGGAGAATGATATGCCGTAGTGTCTGATTCGAAATTCATAGCACCCGAAGAAGGCCGGATAATATATATCCTTTTAAAAAGGTAAGTTTTAAATTTTCAAAAATGCATTGAGTACATAAACATATAAAGTGTTATATTAAAAAAAAATGATGCTTATTTTAAAATATAACTGATATTATTTGCATGATTAAAGGTGGCGTTTTAGTTCATTATGTACGCCTTTTTTGCATGCACCATTTCGACAAAATTATTGTTTTCCATTTATGAGTCATTCACGCTCTCCACAGATTATTCTAGCTTCAAAATCTTTCAAATCTTTCCCATCCAAACATGTTCCTGTCTCATCACACAAATGGATAAACAGTTTCTGTAAGTTCTTCTGTTCAGCTATTGGCTTTTATCATTAATACAGTACTGTGCAAAAGTACTAGGACAGGAACTATTTTATCTTTTATGAGGCATATTGACAGAAAATAAACAATTTAATTAAGGTAATTTTATTTAATTTACTCAGCAAATGTTTTAACAAGAAAAGTTACAAGGTTGCATTTCTTACAATAGTGCAAAAAATCGATAATATATATATATATATATATATATATATATATAAGCAACGTTGAGCCTGGTCAGTACTTAGGTAGGTGACCACTTGGGAATACCAGGTGCTGTTAGCATTCACGGATGTGCGTTGGGGTGCGGTGGATGTCGGCTTGGAGGGGGAAATCGGTGAGCCGAGTTCCAATTTCAGTCGAGCACGCTGCATTCACTTGCGCACTAGTACCCTTGGGAAAGGTATTAATCCGTCCGTTCCCTCCAATTATGGGTTAAATAATTGAGGTCTGCTGTTCGTGCGATTTGTGGCAGTCATCTGCACCAATTGTTTGTTATCAGCAGTTCCAAGAAGTGTGGATGGTACTACACAATGCCTTCACCACTATAAACAAATCTCTGTGTGGTTGTCTTGCTGGAATAAGGTTGGACCCTCATACGTTGAACGCGACGGGAGAATCCATCATATATATATATATTAAAAAAGGATTAATTCAAAGATGTTGAATGGCCATTTCGATATGAAGATCCCCACGGGGGACAACACATCATCTCAGCAACAGAAAAATCCTTTCAGAAACTGGAGAAAAATTAGTCTACTTTTCCTTTTTAAATCGATTGCAAAGAAATTAAAAAATAAAAAATAAAATAAAATAAAAATAAAAATAAAGGGAAAGAAAAAGAAAAAGATAGAATAAAATCAAATAAATAAGAAAAGAAAAAATTGACATCGTCTATATATATATATGTTTGCATTACACCCGAGCAACGCCGGGCTATGCTGCTAGTAGAGATTATAAGTAATCTTGGTTATGAGTCTATCAATCATAGCATAGTAGTAACAAGTTTTTGAATTTACATCAGGTTTTGTTTGCCATACATGAGAGAAAATAATTTTGAATGGTAAGAAATCGTATTAAATGTCAATCAACCAAGTTAGAACTAATTTATTAAAAACTACATCGGAATAAGTTTACCAGGCATAAACGAAAATGATTTGGAATATGAAATCTAATCGATTAAGAGCCAATCAACTAAGGTAGAATAAATTTGTTGAAAACTTCATCAGGTGTAATTTGGTAAACAAGAGAGAAATATTCTGGATAGTAAGAGATTAGGAGTTATTCAACCAAGATATACCCCAATTCTTGGCTACAACATCAAAATCTGTTTTCTGTATAGGAAGAAAATATATTGAATTTAAAAAAAACATTATGGGTTATGACTGACTCAAACTAGGTAGAACAAAGTTGTTTGAAACTACACTAGGATTCTTCTTCTTCTTCTTCTATGTGCCCTGTCCCTTAAGGACGTAGGCGATCATGGATCTCCACGTCTCCCTATCCCTTGTGGCTCTTAGTATGTTTGCTCCTGTTGCTCCTGGCAACTCCCGTTCCGTCATCCACCTGATCAGACTCTGCAGATATGTTATCCGCTGCCTTCCTCTGTCTCTCCTTCCTTCTATCTGACCAGTCAGTATCAGGTTCTCCAGGCTCTCCTTCCTCATTGCATGTCCCAGGAACTTCAGTTGTCTCTTCCTGATGCTCAGCATCAATTTCCTTTTTGTTGCCATTTTTTCTAACACTTCGTCGTTGCTTGTATGCTCAGTCCACGATATCCGTAGCATCCTTCTGTAGAACCACATTTCGGCCGCTTCCAGTTTTTTCCTCATTTTCGATGATATTGTCCAGCATTCACAGCCGTACTGAAGAACTGACATCATGTAGCAGTCTAGCACTCTTTTCTTCGTTTCTATTGAGATCTTCCTGTGTGTTAGTATTTTGCTCATCTTCTGGAACGCGTCCTTTGCCATGCCAATTCGCCTTCGGATCTCCGTGTCGCACTTTCCATCTCCTGTTAGAACACTTCCTAGGTACTTGAATTCTTGGACTTGTTTGATTCTGTTATCCCCCACCTGTATTTGGCATTTTGGGTTGTATCTTTTGCTGATGACCATGCACTCAGTTTTCTTAAAGTTTCCTTTCCGTGTCCGCAATCAGTACTGTATCGTCCGCGTATCTTATGTTGTTCAGGTTGTGTCCTCCAATAACAAATCCTGGTGTGTCATCTAGGGTCCTTAAAATATTCTCGCTGTATAGGTTGAACAAATTCGGTGAAAAGACACATCCTTTTTCTATCTTTGTGTATCTACTGAGGTCGTTACCTGTCCGTATGCAGGCCGTTTGCTGCCAGTAGAGATTCTTGATTATTCTTATATCCTTGCCGAAAATGTCGAGGTTGCCTATCATTTCCATCAATTCTTTGTGCCGTATTTTGTCGAATGCTAGGATTAGCTTGTCATATAAGAGAGAAAATATTTGGAATAGTGTGAAACTTTATAGATTATTAATCAGGCATCTAAGGTATTTTAAATAGTACCACACCATACTGATTGTGAGTCAATTAAACAAGATTGTACTAAGTTACTAGACCCTATATCAACATTTAGTCTGTCAGTTATGTGCCATACGTAATACACGCTTTGGGTGATCATGTCTCTTTCGAGACATAACTGGCTAGGCAGAAGATTATCCCGCCGTGGGTTGCCATTGGTTTGTGCGGTAGATGGGTTGCCGGCCATAGCTATAGAACCCGATCTGTCCTGTTATTTAACTCACAGCTTTGAGCGATCATGACTGACTGGAGAGATGATTATCCCGCAGTAGGTTGCTATTACTTTCTGCGGTAGACTGGTTGCCAGCCAAGGTTATAAAACAAAATCTGTTCGTTTATTTAACCCAAAACTGGAAAGAAAGAAATAGATGTATATCTTTCCCAAATGTATCTGTGCATAAGTGAATGTAAAGAATTCAACTGAAATTCGAACTGGACTCCCTGATTTGTTGTTCCAAGCCGATATTCACCGCAATACGACGCACATCCCCAACGCATATCAAAATTCAGTCAGTCAGTTAAGTGCTATACGTGATACACGCTTGGGAGATCATGTCTCGAAAGAGACATGACTGATGGGCAGAACATTATCCCGCAGTAGTTTGTCATTGCTTTCTGCGGTAGACTGGTTGCCGACCAAGGCTATAGAACCTAATCTGTCCTATTATTTAAGCCATAACTGGAAGGAATCGACGGATTAATACCTTTCCCGAGGATATTTGCGCGTAAGTGAATGCAATGAATTCAGCTGGAATTCGAACTCGGCTCCCCGATTTCTCGTTCCGAGCCGATATCCAACGCATATCAAAATTAGTTTGCCATATAGAGATAAAATATTTTGAAAGTTAAGAAACCTTATCTATTATAGGTTAATCAACAAAGGGAGAAAGAAGTTGTTGGAAAATGCATCAGAAGTAACTTGTTATACAAAAAAAAATTAATAGTAAGAAACCTTATCGATTATGAATCAACCAAACAACTTAGAACTTAGAAGCAAGTTTTTATAAGCTACAAAGGATTACCTTCCAGTATGGAGAAAATGTTTTGAAAATTATGAAACCTTTCATGAGTAAATCGATAAAGTTTGTACTAAGTGACTAGATGATATATCAGGATTAGTTTGCCATAGAAGAGAGAAAATAATCTGAATGGTAATAAACCTTCTGCTCGGATGAGCTTAAGTCACTGATGCCTCCTCAAAGGGGGTTTACTCGTGCAACCAGACTGGCAACTGGGTCCCACCCATTCACACACAGGTTAGCCAAATGCAGACGACAATTCTACTCCTGCAGCTTCCTCTCTAGCACTTTCCGCCTGTGGAACTCACTCCCATATTCTTGCTTTCCTGACGGCTACAACCTCCAGAAATTTAAATGCAAAATCAATACTCATCTACTAACCACTGGTCTCTAGCTCTCTCCCGCCCCCTGTATAACCTTCCCTTTCTCTCCACCTATGTATCTGTCATCGCACCTGCATTCTCAGCTTTCTATTGTTCCTTTCTAACTAGTTTGTACTCCTCACTCTTTTCTAATTAATCTTTTTACATCTATGTAACCCCCTGCACATCAGTGGCGTTTCCGCCTTGCTCGAGGTGAAATGATTAAAAAAAAAAAGAAAGACAATCAACCAAAGCAGAACCAAAATGCTGGAAACTATATCAGAGTCAGTTTACCATACGTAATATAAAATATATTGTATAATGAAAAAACTTATTGATTACAAGTCAAACAAGCTGCTGCAAATTACAAGATGATTGGTTTTCAATATAGGAAAGACATTTATAATGATTGGGTGTGCGTTGTGGTGCAGTGGATATTGGATTGGAACGTGAAAACGGGGGAGCCGAGTTCGAATTCCAGATAAATTCTTTGCATTCAATAAAGTGCAAATGGAAAAGGTATTAATCCATCTCTTCCCTCGGGTTATGAGTTAAATATCAGGACAGATTAAGTTCTATAGCCTTAGTTCGCAACCAGTCTACCGCAGAAAGTACTGCGAGATAATCTTCTGCCCAGTCAGTGATGTCTCTTTCGAGACATGATCTCCCAGGTGTGTATCACGTATGGCACTTAACTGATGTATAATGATACGAAACTTTATTGATAATGGATTAACCAGCTAAGAAAATTTAATTGGAACCATATCAGGATTAGTTTGTTATACAATAGAGAAAAAATTTAAATAGTAAAAAAAACTTATTGTTTATGACTCAATAAAACACTAAAATCAATTTGTTTGAAAGTATATCAGGATTGGTTTGCCATATAAGAGAGAAATATTTTAAATGGTGAGAAACTTTATCGATTAAGTGTAAATCATTCAAGATAGAACCAACTTGTTGGAAACTGCATCAGGATTAGTTTGCAATACAAGAAAGAAAATATTTTAAATGGAAAGAATCCTTATGGATTATGATTCAATCAACCTAGGTAGAAGGAAGTTGTTCTAAACTACATCAGGATTGGCATCCCATGTAAGAGAAAAATATTTTGAATGCTATGAAATATTATGAATAAACTAAGTTAGAACCAGGTTGTTCGAAACTACAAGATTATTTGCTATACAGGAGAGAGTATATTTTAAATATTACAAAACCGTATTGATTATATTTCAATTAAATAAACTTATAGAAATTTGTTAGAATAACATTAAAATCGGTTTACTATATAAGAGAGAAAAACTAGATCGGGATTACTTTGTCAAGATAGAAAATATTTTGAATGCTACGAAACCTTATTGATTGTGAGTAAATCATTAATATCTGTAAATAGTTACTGAATTCTATATCAGGATTAGTTTGCCATACAAGAGAGAAACTATATTGAATTTTAATAAATATTTTCTTTTATGAGTCAATCAACCAAGAAACAAGCTACTGGAGACAAAATCAGGATTAGTTTACCATACATGATAGAAAATATTTTCATTTGTAAAAACCTTATTGATTCTGAGTCAATCAATGAAGGAAGACACATGTTTTTAAGTACATCATCATTGGTTTGCCATACAAGGGAGATGCATTTTGAAAGGCATGAAAAATTATCAGTTATTAGACAATCAATCAAGATACAATCAAGTTGTTAGATAGGAGATCACGATTAGTTTGTTATATTATAACAATTTTGAATGGTAAAAAAATAACCTTTTTATTTTGTGTCATTCAACCACTGTAGAACTAATTTGTCGGAATCTACATTAGGTTTAGTTTGTCATAGAAGCAAGAACAATTTCAAATTCTAAGGAAACGTATTGTCTATGAGTCAATCAATTAATTGAATGGTTAGAAGTTAACCAAAAAGGTTCGGTCCGTTTTTTAAAGAAAAAAGAAAACACTTCACAGTATGTGTAACTTATATTCAGTCTTCAAATTAGTCGCCATCGGCATCCAGCACCTTCTGCCAACGGGTCTCAAGTTGTTCAATGCCCTTGCGGTAGAATTCTGGGGGTTTTGACACAAAGAAGTACGTGAGGGCTTTGCGGAAGTCTGCTTCATTGGTGAAGGATCTCCCACGAAAGTGGTAATCGGATGGCGCAAGGTCAGATGAATAAAGTGGATGGCACAAAGTGTCCCACCCATGTTGCTATAAGGTATCCGTGATCACGCGCGCGACATGCGGCCTGGCGTTGTCATAGGGGAAAAGCACACCTATGCGATTCACCAGTGCTGGCTCCTTTTGGTGCAATGTCTGTTGCACACGTTTTAATTGCTGCGAGTATAGGTCTCCAGTGACGGTTTGGCCCGTTGGTAGCAGTTCATAATGAACCACTTGACGACCTGTCCACCAGACACAAAACATAATCTTGCGTGGGTGCATAGGCGGAATTGCGGTGTGAGGAACAGCATCCTGAGGAGACAACCAATGCCTGGAACGTTTAGGAGTTTCGTACAGAACCCACTTTTCATCACTGATAAGCACTCAATTGAATAAGGATGCGGTACGATGGCGAGAAAGCATCGATACTCAGGCTGCCACTCGTTCTCGCTTGTCGACCGCCAACAGCGTTTGCGGAAACCACTTGTTCAGTTTGTACATCTTACCTAGGCGGTGCAGGTGAAGTTTAACTGTTTCATCGGAAACGTTGAACTGCTTTGCAAGTTCATCGCATGTTAGATTACTGTCCTCTTCAATGGCCGCCTTCAGAACTCCGTCACTCTAGACCTGGGGTTGTCCACTGCTGGGCTCATCATGAAGAGACAAATCTCCCGACTCGATTTTTCGAAACCAACGCCTTGCAATACGTTCATCTACAGCACTATCCCCAAAGGCTTGACATATGCGGTGACTTGATGCAGCTGGTGATAAGCCCACTTTGAAGTCGTAAAGCAAATAGCCCAGAACAAGATCTCTAGACACTTCCATCTTTCTCACAGCTGTCCAGCTTATAACTGTTGGCTGGGAAAAGGGCGCGTGTTTTTTATAACGTCTGATGTTTCGATTTCCGACTGTCTGAATTTGAAAACAATTGCTACACGCATTTCGTTTATATTTCAAATTCATTTAATGACTAAGTAAAAAACGGACAGAACTTTTTTTGTTATTTTGTAGAGTTTGCATCAGAATTAGATTTTCTTCCAATTTTTAATGCTAAAAAATAGTATATAGAATCAATTAATCATCTTTTTCTTTATGGTTTTTCAAAAACTAGTTACGTGTTTCATCGCTATTGATTATGAGTAAATCAACGTCGGTAGATACAGAGGTAAATTGTATGAAAAATAGACTAGGGTTAGTCTGTTATATCAAATATTAGTCAGTACTAGTAATTAATGGGAGAATGCTGTGTCGAATTACATAATCAACTCTTCTCTACGTTTTAAGTGCATCACAGATTTACGCCCCACGGAGGATTATAAATTGATATAGAATCGCCGACTGACGCCAATTCGGTCGGGTTTCAATCCTGGGTTAAAAAAAGCAATCGAAGTCTAACCGTACTGATGAGCTGTGATCAGATCTGTTTAATATATTCTTCACCGTTGACGATTGTGTGGTGTGGCGTGGAGGTTAGCCATAGAGAACAATGCATATACGAGGGACCGATAATACAGATAACTTTCAGCGAAACAGATCTGTATGCGGATGACTATATATATATATATATATACTAGCAGTATAGCCCGGCGTTGCTCGGGTGTAATGAAATTTTTAAAACTAGTACATGATCCTGGAGCTCAGACTCAGCCTACAGAATATTTGTGTGAAGTTTGGTGAGAATCGGATAGAAATTGTGGATTTGTATAAAGGACATACAGACAGATAAACAGACACACAAACTCAAACATCTTGCCTTTTATATATATATATATATATATATATATATATATATATATATATATATATATTATCGATTTTGTGCACTATTGTAAGAAATGCAACCTTGAAACATCTGAATATGGTTTCTCATGTCTTTGTCTATGAGTGTATCAAATTTGATTAAAATCGGGCCACTCCTATAACCCGATATTTTCGATTATCGATTTTCGATATTTATCGGGGGTACCTCGACACAAAACTTCGCTAAAAACACTCTCAGACGCTTATAGTACAACCGTGTAAATCTTCAAGCAAATCGGTTCAGCCTTTTCGGAGTCTATAGGTAACGGGTACACACACACAGAAACACGCACACACACACACACAGACAAAGTTTCATTTATAAATAAGTTTATATATATATATATATATATATATATATATATATATATATATTCACTACTGTTTACTCTACGAATTCCAAAATGTTAGTACAAACACAGAGACATATGGAAATATTTGTGCAGTGTATATATTTTTCGTAATTGTTCATCTTTCTTATCTGTAGTTTAATATTGATTTCAAAATGGCGATTGTGTCATATCCGAGAAGCTTCACTCTGGGAGACGACCTAAAATTAATTAAAATATCTGAAACAGATTATTGAATTGGATTTACTTTCAGAAAAATTGATGTATATTGTCTATCCACTGCAAAAATCTCCAGTGAATGGGAAAGTATGAAAAGAGTAATTTGTGCTATTCATAAGAGATGATCATTCTATTCATCCATCAATGAAAAAGGACCGTGATTATGGCGAAATAAAAAAACTATCCACTAAAGTTTTTGCCCTGAATCTGTTGCAATATCAAAGATTTCGATCATTGCAAGCCACTGGGAGGTTAAAAAAAAACACCACTGCATATATTATACACCCAGAAGTCGATTGCGTAAACGGACAATTAAGCCAAAAAAGTGAACAGAAAATGTTATTATTCTCCTGTATTATAACGCAAGAAAATATTCTTCAAAACAGACGCAAGGAAAATAAAAACTTTAAGATAGGAGGTTCTTTTTAGTCCTTCATGCTGACTAGATATAACAGATTTTCATTTCTTTCTTATTCTCAGGCAGTCAGTTAAGAAGAAGCGCTTAAGCGATCATGTCTTTTTTAATCTATGACTCACTTGGCAGATTTTCTTGCCATTTTTTTCTGCGATTGACTCTTTGGCGGCTAAAGCTATAGAACTCAACCTGTTATGCCATTCAACCCACAGCTGAAGAAAGAAGATATGGATCTTAGTTCTTTCTTAAAGTTATTTGCCTGGAAGTGAATGCAACGATTTTAATTGAAATTCAAAGTCGGTTATCGATTTTACATTTTGAATCGATATTCATTTTACCAAAAACTCATCTAAAATTTCGGGTTATAGTAGTAGTCAATTTGGACATGCTTAAAAAATGAATACATTTGTTGTGAAGCAGTTTGCGGACTGAAAGTTATAATCGTGCTATATCGGTTATTAATTGACTTAACGCACCCTAAATATTAGGAACATGGTAATCTTCCACAGAAAGCTGATTCCTTAGTGTTCGGCTAACTGCCGATAATATCAACTGCCTAGTAGTTCTACTGAATTCCAATAGTACTCTAAAGAACTCTCTAGAACTTCTATGAAACTTCCCACGAACTTCGCGAGTTAACTTCCTGTATAGGAGGGAGTGTCCATTATCTGAGCAATAGGTGTGTTTTCACAATAACACATTCCGAATCGATATTCATTTTTTTTTTTTTTAATCATTTTACCCCGAGCAAGGCAGAAACGCCACTGATGTGCAGGGGGTTACATAAATGTAGAAAGATTAATTAGAAAAGAGTGAGGAGTACAAGCTAGTTAGAAAGGAACATAGAAAGCTGAGAAAGCAGGTGCAATGACAGATACATGGGCGGAGAGAACGTGAAGATTATACAGGGGAGGGGAGAGGGCTAGAGTCCAGTGGTTAGTAGGTGAGTATTAACTTTGCTTTTAAATTTCTGGAGGTCGTAGCCGTCAGGAAAGCAAGAATACGGGAGTGAGTTCCACAGGCGGGAAGTGCGAGAGAGGAAGCTGCAGGAGTAGAATTGTCGTCTGCGTTTGGCTAACCTGACTGTGAATGGGTGGGACCCAGTTGCCAGTCTGGTTGCACGGGTAAACACCTGTAGAGGAGGCATCAGTGACTTAAGCTCATCCGAGCAGAAGCCATGAAAGTATTTATAGAAGAGACAGAGGGAGGCCACATTTCGACGATGGGAAAGTGGCTGCAGACGAGTCGCCAGATCAGTACCTATCACATTACAGACTCTCCTTTGGAGCTTGTCAAGAACACTGAGGAGAACGGCAGGGGCACCTGACCATAAATGGCAGCAGTACTCCATGCACGGACGGATGGTTGACTTGTATATATGCAGGATGGATTCAGGTGGAAAAAACACCCTGGATCGACATAGTGACCCAATCTTCTTAGCAGTAGATTTTGCTATGGATTCAATATAGTGGTTCCATTTGAGGTCTGAGGACAGGGTAAGTCCGAGGAGGCGTAGTGTATTACTCTCCGGGAGAATCATCTGGTCCTCTAAAAACTCATCTAAAATTTCCGGTTTGAGTAGAAGTTAATTTGGTCATGTTTCAAGAATGAATATTTTACAGCCATTTTAGGGCTGCAATGCTCTCCATTTTTCGATTAAATTAACTTCCACCAATTCTTATCTTTTATTGCTAAACTTATTCCACGCTGTATTGTTGGCTACATAATACTACTATTATTATTACTGTGTTGATTTTTTGTATTTCATGCGAAACTCTCTTTTCATCTCTCGTAATGTTTCCACTTTTTCAAGACACTTCATCTTTTTGCGGCTTTTTTACATAACGTGACAAGCTCTCATGATACATAATGTCAATTTCAATCTTGTCCAAAGTTAAACCTTTGTTCCAAATTCCCCAACTAAGCGTAATCTGGCGATAAACGCATCGGCTAAGGACATTGCGATAAAAAGTACTAAAAATAATAAACGACTGTTTTAAAAATAAGAAATAATCTTTAACTCAAAATTATCTTTTCCCTCAAAATGAAAATTGTTTTTTTGTCAGTTTTTTGTGCTTTGATGTCGACAATATTTCCGCGGTTCTTTATGCCATGACTGACGTTTATTTATTTCGGACGAGAAAAGTGAATCTTTTCTTCCTCTTAGAAGAAATAATTCCAAAGAAAAGACCAAGACAGACCTGTTGGCAGGGATTAATGCTAATACAAGCTAATCGGTTCTGTTCAGGCATTTCTAGTGCTCAAAATGAAAACATTTCCATATCTTCGGTCGTACAAATGATTTCATCTTTGCCATTGAAAAAATAATAAACGTTTAAATATTTAGCATCTTTTGTTGTTTGCTTTTTTTTTTCTTTTTTTTTTTTCAGTGTTCTATCTCTTCAGTAGGAGGAAAATATGAGATAAAAACTATTAACAGTTACATTCAGTCAGTTAAGTGCCATACGTGATACACGCTTGGGCGATCATGTCTCGAAAGAGACATGACTGACTGGGCAGAAGATTATCCCGCAGTAGGTTGCCATTGCTTTCTGCCGTAGACTGGTTGCCGACCAAGGCTATAGAACCCAATCTGTCCTGCTATTTAACCCATAACTGGAAGGAAGTTACATTAAGCTGCTGTATTGGATCTCGACGAAAAACGATCATCTTGAAATATAATGAGAAACAAAAACATATATATATATATATATATATATATATATATAACATATAAACTTATATTTTTATTTCTTGCCGGTGACGGTTGTGTGGAGTGGAGGGTGGCCAGAGAAAGTTTTGCACATACGAGGGAGCCAACAGAGAGCCGTTAGCCAGTGAAGGTTACCTGAATAATTATATATATTCTTCACCAGTGACGGTTGCATGGAGTGGAGGGTATCCAGAGAGAATTATGCACATACGAGGGAGCCCACGGCGAGTCGATAGCCAGTGAATTTTATGTGTATAATTGTATGTATTTTCGCCAGTGACCGTTTCGTAGAGTAGAGGGTAGATTGAGAAAATTATGCACATACGAGGGAGTTAGCCAGTGAAAGTCATATGTATAATTATATATATTATTTGCCGGTGACAGTTGTGTTGAGTAGAGGGTACCGGAGAGAATTATGCACATAAACGGGAGCCGACGCCGAGTCGTTAGCCAGTTAAATTTACCTGTATAATTATATGTATTCTTCACCAGTGAATGCTGTGTGGAGTGGAAAGTAGCCAGAGAGAATTATGCACACACGAGGTAGCCGATGGTGAGACGTTACCTAGTTAAAGTTACCTGTATAATTATATGTATTCTTCTCCGGTGACGGTTGTGTGGAGTAGAGGGTAGCCAGAGAGAATTGTGTGTGTGTGTATGTGCGTGTTGACGTCTTCTTCTGTGTTCCACGCATCATCGCCTTTTTTGGTCTGTCGTTTAATTGATGTCAATCATCTCTTTGTCGGCCATTGTCGTTCAAGCCTTTTGTTGTTGCTTTGTGTTTTCTTTCTTTGATATCAATCAGATCTCTGTAGGCCCCCGCCTCTGGTTTCTGCCTTTGACGTTGTTCATATCTTTGTCGGCCACCGCCTGTTGCTCTGTGACTTTGATGTCAATCATATCTTTGTTGACAATCACTTGCGTTTTCTACCATTGATTTCAATCATATTTTTGCCGGCCATTTCTTACATTTTCTGCCATTGATGTCAACCATAATTTTTCCGAGTCGAAGTAATATATTACAAAACTACACAAAAGTATATTAGCATCCAAAGGATGAAATGTATGATTTTGTGAAGATCAAAAATTTCGAACATGTTCTGTACTCAGCTAAACCAACTGAAAAATTAAATTTGCAAGGCAGAAGGATATACTTATCATAAAAAGTCTAAGTTTCAATAAATATGTTAAAATATTCCATATGTGAACAGTCTACAAAAACTGGGGAATAGCTGGCCCATTCAGTATAGAGGACGATTTTCAATAAACATTTAATCATTTTTGATAGCATTGTTTTAACTGTGATAAATACAGTTCCTTCAAAGAGTGTAAATTGGTAAAATTTGATTTTTTTTGTAAAATATGAATATTTGTGCGAGGTTAATAACTATCTGTCCATCTGAATGCTCACTGATATATGTGAGAAGAAACTGTTGTACGTGTCATACCCACCGGATTTGCCAAAGAACTCATTAGTTGGCGTGGCCTAGCGCTATAAAAACAAAAACACAAGCTTTTTCTTCGGTCTAGAATGCAGCATGTATATATCTAACATTGCTTGTGATGTCAGTTCTTCAATATGGCAGTGAATGTTGGACAGTATAAACAAAGATGAAGAAAATCTTGAAGCAGCTGAAATGTGGTTCTACAGAAGGATGCTGGATATAAAGTGGGGGATCAATTCTATATAACAATCAATATATAAACTGACCCTTCACTTTATGGTCACATCAATGTCTATACATTTATATACCTGAGATCCAAAAGCACAAGGATGCATTCCAGAAGATGAGTAGAGTATTAAGAAACAGGACAATTTCGCTAGAAACAAAGAAAAGAGTACTGGATTGCTATCTGATGTCAGTTCTTCAATATGGCAGTGGATGTTGGACAATATCAACAACGATGAAGAACATCTTGAAGCAGCTAAAATGTGGTTCTGCAGAAGGATGCTGCTGATTTCGTGGACCGAGCATGTGAGCAATGACGAGGTGTTGGAAAGAATAGAAACGAAAAGGAAATTAATATTGGACACCAGGAAGAAACCAGTGAAGACCTGGGACATGCAATAAAGAAGAAGGTCTTGGAGAACCTTAAACTAACAGGGCAGATAGAGAGGAAAAGAGACAAAGGAAAGCAGCGGATAACATATTTGAAGGTCCTGAACTGGTGGGTGACAGAACGAGGGTTGTGAATTGTTACAGATAAAGTGCCACTAGGGATAGGGAGTCGTGGAAGGCCATGATCGCCTACGTCTTGAAATGACAAGTCACATAGAAGAAGAGAAGATAATCTTGTCTTATCTTTCCTTCACCTGGTCACATGGCGCATTTCTCGCATGCACGCTCGCAAACATACCCAAAAACGCTAACCCTAAAAATATTTATATCTTACCTTGTTATATAATTTGGGTAAATTTTCGTTTCAGGTGCCGAAAGCATTTCCCCCTGCATATTTATTCAAAATAGCATTATTTCTGTGCAAATGTATATGATCAAATCAGTAAATCGCCGGAAGTTTCAGTAAAGGAATCAAATCGAACAAAAATTCGACCGAAATTTTTTGTCCTACGCAGTACGTCATTTTGCAGTTAATTACATGTCTGCGTTAGAGTTACGGGAGAGAAAAAGTGCGAGATATAGTTCGTTGTTTTAAGGGCTTTCAAATAAAAAAAGGTAGGTCTCTTCAATAACTAATTGTTGATTTGAGTTCAGCATATACATTTGCACAGAGATAATGCTATTTTGGATGAATTTGAATGGGGGAAAGCCTTCGGCATCTAAAACGAAAATTTACCATAATTTGATCCTCTAACTCTCAAACGGCAAAGAAATACAGTATTATTCCATATAGATCTTGGACAAGTTGCGGTTCCAGGAACCAGTTGATGTATCTTTGACTCAGTTATGTAACAGTGTTGTGGTATGTAATTTCAAATCAACCTTTGATCTTTTGCAGCCTTGAGATATCCGGATAAGTGTAATTTTGGCTGGCTGACTTTCAAGTTTGGGCGTCGAACGGCATCCGCCTATCTGACATTACTGGACCATGATTTCTAGAATCTAAATATCATAGAACTTTCTCATTTCTGATTCTATCTCTCTTAGATGATTTTGGAATTTTACAAAGGCATCTGAAAGAAACATATTTGGATAAATTTTGTAGTGAATTTCTAAGTTTAACTTGCATATAGGGTAGCTGAGTGTTAAATACAAAGTCAGATTTTTTTTTCTTAAGCTATAAAAGTAAGCTGAAGAATACTTTCTTTGAAAGCATCAGCTTTGATCTATCAAAAAACTGTAGACCCGCACGTTGGATATCGACTCACGAACGAGAAATCGGTGAGCCAAGCTCGAATTCCAGTTAAATTCCTTGCATTCACTTACGCGCAAATAAACTTCGGAAAGGTATTAATCCGTCTCTTCTCTCCAGTTATGGGTTAAACAACAGGACAGATTGGGTTCTATAGCCTTGGCTTGCAACCATTCTACTGCAGAAAGTAATGGCAACCTACTGCGGGATAATCTTTTGTGTCATGTCTCTTTGGAGACATGATCGGCCATGCGTGTATCACGTATAACACTTAACTTACTGAGATCAGCATATCCTCTCGACAGAAATATTTTGAAATTGCTAGATGTCAACGTATGTTCTGTGCTAACGGTTTCTTCTTGCTCACTTTTTCCAGTTTCGAGGTTAGCAGTCAAGTTCGATATTCAAACAATTTTATGGAATGTTATTTTCTTTTTCTTTCTTATTCTGTTTTTTTTTTTCATTTGCCATTTCACATTAACGGTAGGTTTTCTTCTCATAATCTCTAACACACACACTAATCCTTTGTGTTCTAGTGACTTTAATAATCTCCAATGGGTGATATGATAAAAAATCATGGATGTATATCAAAGAAACGTCTATCATTCAAATAGGTGTACAAAGATCAGTTGGGATGAGCGTTGTGGTGCATTGAATATCGGCTTGGAATGACAATTCCAGGAGCCGAGTTCAAATTCCCTTTGAATTACCTACATTCACTTACGCACAAATATACTTCTGAAAAAGTATTTATCTGTCTTTTCACTCTAGTTATGGGTTAGATAACAGGACAGATTAGTTTCAATAGCCTTGGCTGGCAACCAGACTTCTCTAGAATGAAATAACAACCTACAGCGTGATATTTATCTGCCCAGTGAGTCTCTTTCGATACATGATCGGCCAAGGGTGCTACACGTATGACACTTACCTAAATGACTGTTGTAATGTCCTGGCTAGAATAATAACAGATGTTTTATCTAAACATATTTATAAATGGAACTTTGCCTGTGTGTGTGAATGTGTGTGTGTCTGTGTGTGTGTGTCCATAACTTATGGACTCCGAAACGGCTGAACCGATTTTCTTGAAAATTTACATAGTTGTACTATAAGCGTCTGCGAGTGTTCTTAGCTAGGTTTTGTGTAGAGGTACGCCTAATAACTATCGAAAGTCGATAATCGAAAAAATCGGGTTATAAAAGGAGTGGTTCGATTTTAATTAAATTTGATACATTCATAGACAAAGACATAAGTCAAGATGTTTGTATGTGTGTCTGTTTATCTGCCTGTATGTCTGTATTTTCTTCAGCCCTTTTACGTTAATTTTACTTGGGGTTTGGCTCTAAGTAGGTATAATTGTAGTTCTTAGTCTCAGCCGTGATACCATTTACTTACAGGACTTATTTAGCTGTCAAAATTCAGTTTACGACAAAAAAACTTCTTTGATATCGATACCAGGAAATCAAAATTGACTTAAATCCATTCATTTTTCTTTCAGTCTACGGTTTCGCTTTAACTGGAAACAACTATTGCTTTTTAGTCGTTCGTGCTAACCTCCAAAGAGTCTGGGCTCCAGGATCATGGATTAATTTTAAAGCTTTCATTACACCCGATCAACACGGTTCTATACTGCTAGTAAAAAATAAAAAAATTAAACTTATATCAATAGTAATATTTAATCACATTAGTTTATTAGTAATTAAATTATATCATTTATAATTCTCCATAGACTACCTTGATTTTCACAGTTCGCCTGATGGTCATTCTTAAATTTAGAAACATTCAAAACTTGACGATACATTTATTGTTTGTAAATACTGGTTGAAAAATGATAATATTTTTGCATTTTATAAAGAACGAAACGCGTTGGTAAAGACATATATTCGTACTTTAGGATTCAAGTGATACTTATATTGTCGTAACTACATATTTAAACATTTATTTTTTTATTTAGTTGTTTTTATGAGTTTGGCTATAGAATCTAGATCGTTAAATTTAGCTGGTTTTTCTTCATATCTGCTTTCACTTTTTTATTAAGAAGCCCATATTTTGACAGTAAAAGATCTAACAAGAAATAATCAATAGTTCATTACATATGTGTTGGACATGTATGGAATTCTTTTAGTGACGTCTTTTCTTTGTCTTTGTTTTTTCACAGGGCATCCAGCACTTCTTTCTTCTTTCTTTTAGGGCGTAGGCAATTACAGCTTCCCACGTCTCCCTATCTCTGATGGCTCTTAGCACGCTTTCTCCTGTTACACCACGCAACTCTCGTTCCGTCATCCACCTGATCAGGTCCTTCAAGTATGTTATCCGCTGCTTTCCCTTGTCTTTTTTCCCTCTATCTTCCCTGTTAGTATCAGGTTCTCCAAGCCTTCCTTCCTCATTGCATGTCCTAAGAAACTTTAGCTGTCTTTTTCTGATGCCCAGTATGAGTTTCCTTTTCGTTTCAATCCTTTCAAAGATTTAATCACAGCTCACATGCTCAATCCATGATATTCTCAGCATCCTTCTGCAGAACCACATTCAATTACTTCAAGTTGTTCCTTCATCTTCGAAGATAATGTCCAACATTCACTGCCATATTTAACAACCTGCATCACATAGCAATCCAGTATCTCTTCCTAGTTTCTAGGAAAATTGTCCTGTTTCTTAATACTTTTCTCAATTTCTGGAATGCTTCCTTCGCCATGACAACTCACCTTCTGTTCTCTGTGTCGTACTTTCTGTCTTCTGTTAAGCTTAAATATGGTATGGCTCATATTGGAGTTTCTGGTGCGAATGCCAAGCAGTACAGCATTCCGTTTCTAAACGTCCGGCAGATTAAATTGCGTCATGGTGATCCTGGTGCCCAACTGACCCTACTTACACTGTGCAATCGAGAAAAATCAAAAGCAACAAGACTATGCGGAATTAGAAATATAAAACTTACCCATCGCACATGTTAACGACCTCTCTGTGTGTGAACTGTTTGTTTGATAGTGAATTTGTCACGTGTCTGTGTGAGTAGAAGATCTGTCGATTCTCACTGGTTTAGGAAGAGAGTATTAATGAAAATTATAATTCTTCTAATCATTTTATTAGAATTATTTTTGACACGATAATTATTTTTATGATTTTTGTATGGATACGACACTATAACTGTGGAATTATTTCATTATTTATGTATTTTTTATGGATACGACAATTAGTGCAAACAATGACAACTTCTCATCCCAGAAATTCAAACATAAATTATTTCCCCTCCTTTGTTTTTGTTAAGTGGGTTTTATATTTCTATGCTTCGTTTAATTTGTGCAGCAATTATTGGGCTATGAAAATGATCGTTAATCAATAGATATTTTCTGCGTTTATTTGTTTAGTTCATTTTGAGTGCAAAAAATATATATTACTGGAGGGACAAAGAGAAACAACAATTAGCCTACACGAAAAGATTGTGTAACCGGATGAGAGGGCAGAGACTGGGAGGGATAGAAAAGAAAACGAATATGATTTTAAGGATAAGAAATTGTACATCGCGCACAGGTTCAAGAGACATGGCATTTGAAAAGAAGAAAATTTACCACCTGCTGTATTGATTCTCGAATGAGAGCAAAAAGTGCACAATACTCTTGATATATATTAAACTTGTAAACATAAATCTATTACAAAACAATATTACAACATCATATTTCTCTATATTTCCCATACGTGATCAAGTGCCAAGTAGGCATCTACGCAGATGACATCACAATTTACTCTTCTTGAGAAGAATCTACACTCAGTGGTGGAATGAGGAAAGAAGTGGCTTGTAAATTTCAATGCGTCTAAGACGAAGCTGATGTCTGCCAAACATCACGGCCCCTGTCTCCCATAAGCATGGACTAGGCGAGTCTCCCTGAGAGGAACGCACTGTGCCTCCTCAGCCTTACCTTCTCTTTCAACCTTAAGTGGAACCATCACATAGAATCAATCGCTAAATCCATTGCTAGGAAGGTTGGGTCACTGTGTCGGGCCAGGATGGTTTTTACCTTCTGAATCCATATTGCACAAATAAAAATCAACTATCTGGGCATAGAATACTGATGTCAGATATGATCAGGCGCCCCCACTTTTTATCTCAGTGTTCTCGACAGGCTCCAAAAGAGAACCATTAATGTGATAAGTACCGACTTGGCGGCTCGACTCCAGCCACTTTCTCTCCGACGGGATGTGGCTTCCCTCTGTCTGTTCTATAAATATTTTCATGGCTTCTGTTCTGACGAACTTATGTGACTAGTGCCCCTGCCAGATGAGTTTACTCGTGCAACTAGACTGGCAATTGGGTTCTACATTTAGATCAACCAAATGCAGCCGACAATTCTACTCCACCAGGTTCTTTTCACGCACTTCCTGCCTGTGGAACTCTCTTCCATATTCTTGCTTTCCTGGCGGCTACACCCTCCAGGAATTAAATGCAATGTCAATATCTATCTCTTAACCATTTGACTCTAGTTCTTCTTACATCCACCTGTATATATTTTCCTTTCTCTATACTTTTGCAACTGTCATCACACCCGTATTCTTGTCCTTCTCTTGGCTCTTTCTCTGACACCCCCTGTAACTGGTTGGTCTTTCTCTTTATTCTCCTTATATCTAAACTTTTTCTTTTATGTAGCCCCCTGCGCATCAGTAGTGTTACCGCCTTGCATAGGGGTGAAACTATTAAAAATATATATTTCTGAGATGAGGTAGTATTTACTCTGTTTACATCATTCGGACGATTGTCGCCATCTTCGTTGCCATTTTAAGACTCTTTGGTCGTTATAACCCAGTGATCATAATAAAGGTTTCGGTTCGAAATCTTTAAAGCCTGAAGAAAGCCGGAGCGTACAACTGCCGAAATGTCGTATAAATGGCAACGAATATGAAGACAATGGTCCGAATAAAGTAAATAGTGAAACATAACATTTCTCAAATGTTTTAAGACGTTAAAAATAATTGGTATGGGAAGGATTAATGATGTAGGAATTGATGCATCAAAGATTACATATGCCAGTGTCGAGAGATTGTTCAGTTGATATCAGGAGATTATCTCAACGTTTTTCCGGCTATCAGAAATAGCAATTAACCAGGGGTGGGTCTGCTCGACACTTTCCCCTCTCTACGTATAACGAAAAAATAGAGTTAATTGGAATCTAAAATATAGATAAATACACAGGTGCTGTTTTCGAATGAGGACATGAAAAGTTTTTTTTTCTGTGAGAGAAGTTGGAAATATTCTTTGATTGCAATGAATCATAGATAGATAGATAGATAGATAGATAGATAGATAGATAGATAGATATTAATAGTCTGAAATGATACTGATGCTAACAGAAATATTAGCAGTTTCCCTACAAAGAAAACATTGGCATTCAACGCAAAGTGTTTAAAAATGATTATTCTTTGCCGCGACCCTAAAATATTCCTCGCTGACAACGTTTTTTCATCAGTGGGGAAGTGCTTCTTAGGAAACCGTTCTATAGAGCCGACAGTTTAGATAATTGTGGACGGATTTGGCTGCATGTATGTGGTCTGTATGTAGTTCTTGAACTGACGAGGCTACTTACGAAAAGCTATACTATGTTTTGTTATTTAAAATTTTGGTGTAGTAATAGCTGTCTTCATTGTTGAAAGTTCGCTTGATATCTAGCCTTCGAAGTGTTATTTAATTTGGGTTATAAGGAGAAAAGAATGCGCAAAAATCCATATACACACTTCTTCTTCTTCTTCTTCTTCTTCTTCTTCTTCTTCTTCTTTCTCCTTCTTTTTTGTTAACAGGACAGCTTAAAGACCGGAGAAATTTCTAGAAATTTTCTAACATTTTTTTAAATTAATGTATTAGTTAAAAATTTAATGTTTCAGACCCTAATTCTAACAGGGAAAGTATGAAATCTCGCTGACAATATACGTTTAAGTTCTTGAAGGCCCTGTAAGCTAACAAAAAAATCTTATCCTACTAATCTTCAGTATGTTACACTGTGAGAATACGACTGAAGCCGAGATGCCTGGCCGGGAACGATAACGTTGCAAATTCTGCTTTGACTTTTGTCAAAAATTTCTAAATAATGATCAGCCTAAACAAGATGTAATAGCAATATCTGATGCACGGACGAAAGATAGAATTACAAATGCAAGATAGTATCTGGAGAAATTGTATAGTGAAAACCCATCGTTTCGATTCAACAGAACTGGTCCAGAGATAGAAGAAAAAATGTCTACTCTACTAGATATATGCTTTACCGCTGCACCTCACTCCTATCAAGTCTCGCAGCTTTGCCCTCTCGGCAACTCCGACCATGCTGTTGTCTCTCTCAATATTTCTTTCCACTCTCACTCCCCCCAGGAGCCTCCTACCCATAGGACCGCATACTGCTACCAAAAACTGACTGGGACACCTTTCGCGATTTCCTATGCGACGTCCCAGTTCGATTTCCCAGTTGAATATTGAATATAGAGGTAAAGAATATTGCACTGCCCAGAGATAGAACAAAAATGATCTAGTGAAACATGCCAGAACAAGGCATGCGATATTCATGCTCAAAATGCTATTTGAAAAAGCAACAGAATGCAGAAAGACTTCTATATGTGCTTCATATACTACACAAAGTCGTTTAACAAAGTACGCCACAAAGACTTGATAGAGATGCTCGACATCTCTCGACATTTTCGGAAAAGATGTTAGGATAATAAAGAATATTGGCAGTAAACCGCTTGCGTATGGATAGGATGTAAATTCATCATATATACAAAACATAGAAAGGGGCATAAGACAAGGATGTGTTTTCTTACCGGATCAATTCAACTTATACAGCGAAACAATTATGAGTAAAATAAAACCCTTGCCAGGATTCGTGATTTGTGCCCAAAATCTCAACAATGTAAGATACGCGAATAACACAGTGCTAATATTAGAGAAAAAAAGAGAATGAAAGTTATCCTATAGAAGATAAGCAAACGAAATCGTGAAGAAGTGATTAAGCATAATCTTAAAAAAAAAAAACTATGCATGGTCATCAGAAAAAGAAGACTCCAAAATGGCAAATACAGGTCGGAGAAACTAAAATAAAATAAGTAAAGAAATTTAAATACTTGGGAAGCTTGCTGACAGAGGATGGAAAATTCGATATTGAACCCCAAAGACGTATTAGCATTGACAAGGACGCATATCAAAAGCTAACGAGTGTAATGAAAGACAGGAAGATCTCATTGGAAACAAAGAAGAGAGTGCTGAATTGCTATGTGATATCTGTTCTTCTGTATGGCATTGAATGGAGAGGGATGAGGCAACAGAAATGTGGTTATATAGAAGGATGCTGAGTATATCACAAACTGAGCATGTGACTAACGTTGGGATGATGGAAACGAGTAGAAGATTCATATTTAATCTAAGGAAGAGACAGATGAGGTTTCTGGGATATGTAATGAGGAAGCAAGGCCTGGAAAATTTAATACTCACATGGCGGATAGAGAAAACGTGGTGCAAGGGAAAGCAGCACGAGATAGTTTTGAGCAAATGCGTGGTAGAGCTAGGTTTGGGAGAGATACCAAGATGAAGTATATTGAGAGCGACAAGAGACAGAGCCAAGTAGAAGTCAATGATTGCCTACGTCCCGAAGGGATACGGCACTTAAAGAAGAAAATAAAAGCTGTCATACATTTCCAGATATAAACCAAAAGTTCTAGACTTAAAAGATTGCTCGTTTGTTCGTGTTTAACGGCCAATCAACATCTAAAGGGTCAGTTAAGGCCAGAAACGTATTTTTATTTTAAAACACAATTTTTGGTAACATTTTTCATTCAAAAAAGTTTTGTTGGTAATATTTTTTAATCAAAAACGTTTGGTAAATACTTTTGACCCCGGTTTGGGGGGGGGTAACTATTTACCTATAGCTAGAACCCTAACAGGTGCTACCGCCCTGGGTCAGGGCGGACCTGAGAACAACAGCAATTAAGAGGTGGTTCCACGCTCCTCACAACCTCCTAATCAGAGGCCTTGCTGCAGGATGCAGTTTACGGTCATACCCAGGCCCATTGAAAGTTTGTCGAGCAAAACTTAGTGAATCGACTTTCAATAACCGCATATATGTAAGTTGATTTATTATATTGCAATTCATGTCAACAAAAGGAATTTTGTTATTTGTTTTATGGTATATCAACCACGGCGGGTCATTTATTGCCAACTAGATTTTACTTATTGCTGGTAATTCATTTTTCTTTTAGCAATTTATTGTTGTTTTTATATAAGTTTTGTGTCTAGTAATAATTTTTCTTGTCTAGTCCCAAGATTCATTGGGGATTTGTTTTTAAGGGCAGTGTCGCCAAGAACTACCCTGTTATTTAACCCATAACTGGAGGGAAGGGATGGATTAATACCTTTCCCAAGGGTACCAGTGCTTAAGTGAATGCAGAGTATTCAACTGGAATTCGAACTCAGCTCAATGATTTCACTTTCCGAGCCGATATCAACTGCACACCAACGCACATCTGTCACTATACGCTTACAGCACCTGGTATTCCCAAGTGGTCACCCATCTAAGTACTAACCAGGCTCAACATTGCTTAACTTCGGTAGATCGAGCGAGAACCGGTGTAACCAACGTGATATGGCCGTGAGCCAGTAATTTTGTTTTAGAAGCTTCAAAATTTGCATTCCAGTTCTTGCTTAGAAAAACCCATCCAGAATCAAGCCATAAAAATATATTGTATCAGGAACAGGAATGTTTGGCCATCTACTTTTGTCTCTGTACACTTGACGTAATATTTATAGTCGATGTTTAAACAAGTTTATTTCGTTTTAGCATACTTGTAAAATCTCTGAGCCTGGTTTTGATAAGTTTATTTAACCATTGAAACTATTTTTTAAATAACACTTCCCTGATATTTTGATTATTATCATTCAAATGACGACTAAATATTATGCAGATTTATTCTCGTGAAAAATAAATACCGTATCATTTGCTTATTTTATGTCTAGACATTAAGCCGCATTCTTGCATCAGTATTCAATTTAGAAGGGTCTTTTGAGTGTCGACTCGTACCCCGTCTTCACTGTTTTGAAATGACCCTGGCAGATATGTTCATTGATTGAAATAGTTTCGTTTTTCTTTCTTTTCAAGATGTTTCAGTAGTTACCTTGCAAAGTAATATAATGATGTTGAGCCGAAAAGTTTGTTTTTGTTTTCATTTAATATTCCTCCGTAAACTTGATTGTAAAGGTTCTGTTTTTCTTTCGTAGTTATTCATATAGCTTCTGGCAAATAAACAGCGTAAATTTACGCTGGTAGGATGAACGGCATTAATCTGCTTAATATACACTTCACGTCAACTTCGATGTGGCTGAGATAAGCGGGAATCTGCCATCGTCGCCAGATGGGTGGGTTCCTTTGCAGGAAAAAATACTGTGTATGTGATAAGAACATTTATGATGGTGAGACTATATAGAAGCTGTGCATAAAAAAGATAAAAGAAACGCGAGAACCCAAATGACCTTTTTGACCGGGGAGATGAAGTAGAGAAAAAATATTAATCGTTGATAAAAAAAAAGAATAATAATCAGATATCTCTTCTATGAAAACAGTGGAAGAAAGATTGTAATACATAAGATAACTTACGGTCATGTCAATTTGAATAAACCAATTCCCGTTCGATCATCGAAGTTGAGCCTGGTAAGTACTTAGATGGGTGACCGCTTGGGAATACCAGACGCTGTAAGCGTTTAGTGACGGATGTGGTGCAGTGGATATGGGCTCGGAAACAGAAATCGGTAAGCCGAGTTCGAATTCCAGTTGATTACCCTGCATTCACTTACTAGCTACTACCCTTGGAAAAGGTCTTAATCAATCCCTTCCCTCCAGTTATGGGTTAAATAACAGGAGGGAAGGGATTGATTGATTAAATAACTTGGGACCATGCACTTAAACAAATCGCAATGAGACTTTCTCCGTTGGGGAGTAAGCCGGCTCCACACGACTAGGGTGAATGCGGCCAACATACATACAATATATAAAAACAAGAAATAAAACGAAAGAACTGAAGAGTTATTCAACTTCGGCCGTGGCCAAGACAAAGTAGAACATAATTAGACTATAACAGAGATCTTTGATTTTTACCGTAGACGATTACGAAATCGCTAAGTTAGCAAAATGATAAATGCAATATATAATAATAACGTTTAAGATACCAAGTAGGCATATACGCTGACGACACCGCCGTTTACTCTCGCCTCAATCAAAAATCTGCAGAGGCTGACCAAACCACCCTCGCTGCTGAGCTTGAGAAGGACCTCCAATCTGTGGTGGACTGGGGTAAGAAATGGCTGGTAAATTTTGATGCTTCCAAAACGAAGCTGCTATCTATTAAGCATCATAGACAATCGCTCTTAACCCCATTAGCATGGATCAGGCTAGCCTCACTAAAATCAAAACACTACAATACGTCTCTCAGCGGACCTCAAGTGGAATGACTATATCGAATGCATAGCTAAATGCGCTGCTAAGAAGCTCGGTTCAATGTGCGGGGCCAGAAATTTTTTCCGGTCTGAATCCATCCTGCACATAAATAAATCTACCATCCGCCCGTGTATTGAATACTGCTGCCACATCTGGTCGGATGCCCCTGTTATTCACCTCGGGGTTCTTGATAAAATCCAAGGGAGAATCTCTATTGTGATCGATACGGACTTGGCAGCTCGGCTGCAGTCGCGCTCTCTTACCGGTGTGACGTGGCTTCCCTATGCCTCTTCTATAAATACTTTCACGGTTCTGTTCCAATAAACTAAAGTCACTGGTGCCATCTATGTAATCTAGACTAGCAACTAGATCCGAGGTTTTCACAGCGAAACTGATAAAATGTATCAGCAGTTTCCACTCTAACAATTTATTTTCTCATACTTCCCGCCTGTGGAAATCCCTTCGATATACTTGCTTCCCCGACAGCTACAATCTCCAGAAATTTAAATGTAAGGTCAATAAGGTCTCCTATTTCACTAACTCGCTTCTTTTCTCTCAAGCTCTTTTCTCCATTCACTCCACCTAAATTACACTGGTATTCTCATGTTTCTATCACCCTCCTCCTGACATCCTATATAACTAACCCTTCTTTCTCATTACTTTCCCTTATGGAATCCCTTGAGCAACAGTGGCAGTAAAGCTACCTTACTTGTGGTGAAATGATTAAATATTTTTTTTAAAAATAATAGCGGTGAAATAATGGAAAACCGAATGCATGGTCATCAGCAAAAACAGCAGCACAAAGTGCTAAATACAGATGGGAGATATTAAAATCAAGCAGGTACGAAAATTCAAATATCTGGGAAGTGTTCTAACTGAAGAAGGAAAGTGAAACACAGAGATCCAAAGGCGAATTGGCATAGCGAAATGTTGGTTTCTAGAAGATGAGTTAAGCATTAAGAGACCGGAAAATTTCCCTAGAAACAAAGAAGATAGTATTGGATTTCTATGTGATGTCATTTCTTCACTGAATGAAATTCTTCAGTGAATGAAATGTGTTTCTACAGAAGGATACTCCGGATTTCATGGATTGAGCATGTGAGCAATGACGAGGTTTTGGAAAGAATGGAAACAAAATGGAAATTAATACTGAGCATCAAGAAGAAACAACTGAAGTTCCTGGGACATACAGTGAGGAAGGAGGGCTTGGGGAACACGATACTAACAGGCTAGACAGAGGGAAAAAGTGACAGAGGAAAGCGGAGGATAACATATTTGAAGGGCCTGAGCAGTTGGATGACAAAGGGTTCCCTGATGTTACAGGAAAACGTGCTAAGAACCACCAGGGATAGGGAGACGTGGAAGACCATGATTGCCTACGTCCTGAAAGGACAGGGCACATAGAAAGAAGAAGAAGAGACAGAAAAAGAAGGTATAATTGAAGGCTTGCAATTGAAGAAAGAGCCTTGAAGTATTTATAAAGAATAATAAAAGCAAGGTGAAGGAAACTGCTTAAAGATTTTAATTAAATAAAATGGCAAAACAAAGGTGAAGGATGATTTTAAATTGATAATACATACTTTAAATAAACTTTAAAATATCTATACATTTTATTATATTATTAAATAGCAGGATAATGAATTCGATGTTCCGAGTTCAATCTCAATTCGAATTTTTTCGCATACTCCGCGTTAATAAATGCATTAACTCATCTTCTCTAGTGCAGGAGTAAAGTTGCACAGATTCTCTTGCATTTAAATAATAATAGCAGAAAAACTGTGAAATCCAAACTGGCTTGAATAGACATAATCTCTCTTGGGTCATCTTATAGAAACCCTCACACACATTGAATGAGCCTCGGAACAGTGATAAAGATAATGGACAGAGCATATTTTGAAATAATATCTACAGAACCAATGACAAAAGGACTGTTGCTTTCACCGAAAACTGATCGATTTATGGCTGAACACTCTGAGCGTTGGCTAACGAATCTAAACTTATTTATAAAGGGAACTTTGTCACTGTGTGTATGTGTGTTTGTGTGTATGTGTCCGTTAGATATATACTCCAAATCGATCATGCCTCGAAAGATTATTCCACAGTAGTTTGCCATTACTTTCTGAGATTGGTTTACAGCCATGGTTATAAAACCCAATCTGTCCTGTTATTTAACCCATAACTGGAAGGAATAGAAGGATTAATAAGGTATTTGTGCATAAGTGAATGCAAGATATTCATCTGGAATTTGAACTCGGCTCCCCTATTTCTCGTTCCGAACCGATATCCACTGCACCACAACGAAAAACTTTGATGGTAGTTCTTCTAACGAACTTGCTTCTATGGTACCTAGACTTCATGAATTTGAATGCAGTACTACACTGGATATGGCGCAGTGCATATCGGCTCAGAAGGAGAAATCAGAGAGCCGAGTTCGAATTCCAGTTGAATTCGTAATATTTACTTAAGCACTAATATCCTTTAGAGAGGTATTAGTCCACCGCTTCTCCCTTCAGCTATGGGTTAAATAACACATATTTAAGTTTTGTGTCGAGGTACCCCCGATAAATATGGAAAATAGATAATCGAAAAAATCGGGTTATAGAAGGAGTGGTCTGATTTTATTCAAAGACTCAAGAAACGATATTCAGATGTTTCAAGGTTGCAGTTCTTGCAATAGTGCAGAAAATAGATAATATATATATATATATATATATATATATATATATAAGGTAAGATGTTTGTGTGTGAGCGTCTTTATCTGCCTGTGTGTCTGTATTTTTTATCCCTTTTATTTTAGTTTTTGCTGCGGGTTTGGCTCTAAGTAGGTATAATTGTAGTTCTTAGTCTCAGCCAGGATACCATTTACTCAGAGGACTTATTTAGCCTTCAAAAGTCAGTTTACGACGAAAAAAACTTATTTGATATCGATACCAGAAAATCAAAATTTGACTTACATCCATTCATTTTTCTTTCAGTCTAGAGTTTCGCTTTAATTGGAAACAATTTTTGCTTTTTAGTCTTTCGTGCCAACGTCCAAAGAGTCTGAGCTCCAGGACCATGGATTAGTTTTAAAGCTTCCATTATACAATATTGAGCTGTGGTATTTCTGGAGCATTGTTTGTTTTAATCCGATCGTTCTTGTCAAATAATAAAATGAAGCTCGTTATTAATGGGACAGCTTCCGTATCTTTTCATAACAACGCACACTTTTTCTGGTCTTCATCAATTATCTTCCTGGTGTAAGCAGTTCCCAAGTAGATATCAATACCGATAATAGTACAATTTAATCTCGTCTCAATAAGAAACCGGCCAAGACTGACAACGTTAACCTCGCTGCTACTTTTAAAAATGATCTCCACTCTGTGTTGGAATGGTTTAGGTCATGGCTCTTAAATTTTGAGCTGCTCTCCTTCAACTCCCATACAGAAACTTTCCTACCTACCATAAGTATAGATGGTGCTAATCTTCTACGGATCAACACAGTGCCTGTTTGTTCATCACTCTGACAACTGATGTCAATTGGAGCTATAACATCGAATATATAGCTGGAATTTGAAATAGCATTGTTGGGTCATTCAGCCGGGCAAGACATTTTTTCTCGCTAGAATCTATCTTGCACATTTAAAAATCTATTATTCGTTCGTGTATTGAATGTCGTTATATCTAGTCGGGTTTCCCTGCTATTTATTTCGAGGTTATCATACAAAATCCAAAATAAGATATGCAACGTAATCGGTCCTGGCTTAACAGTTTGCCTTCAGTCACTTACAAACTGACGGGATTTGGCTTCCATTTTCCTTTTTCTACAGATGTTTTCACTGTTTCAGCTCTGATGAGATTCTTTCTTTCCCGCGCACGCTCCGACCAAATAAATCTAATCGTGCTATCTATGGTGCATGTACGTCGCACACATATAAAGTCAAAATAGTCAAATAAACAGTTTCTTTTCTTGCAATTCCCGTTTGTGGAACTCTCTTCCGTATACTGGGTTCCCCGATAGCTACAATCTTCAAAAGTTGAAATGCAACCTTAATTTCCATCTACGCCCTTTAATACCATCGTCTCCCTGAATACCATCTATTTTCCTTTCTTCGGCATCTTCTGTACCCTGCCAGGAAAAGAGTGAACATTGAAGTCAACACGTAGGGGCATCAAACTATTTCATGCTAAGCGCAATCATCAGGCCACATGTATAGAGGTTTGTTGGGCTATTTATGTGTCAGTGGGGCATTATGGGTAATCCTTCTGACGGTTATTGTGGCAGGAGTGGCTTGATTTTTTGTTTTTATAAGCGTTTCACCCCGAGCAAGGCATGTCACTGCCACTACTGCGCAGAGGGCTACGTAGAGTGGAGAAAGGATGATTAAATATAGGAATTGTCACACGGTGGGTGATAGGCGGGTAAGGATACCGAGAATGAGGGTTGGGTAGATGAGAGTGTTATGAGAATAATTGGGAGTAAGTGTGATAGGAGGTGCCTATTGACCCTGCATTTAAACACTTGGAGATTGTAACTGTTGGGAAAGCAGAGTTGTGGAAGGGAGTACCACAGGCGGGAAGCGCGAGAAACGAAGCTGTTGGAGTAGAATTTACGGTTACATCTTATTTGTTTAACTGTAAAAGGGTGGGACCTAGTTGCTAATCTAGTATCTCGTGTAAATTCGTGCTTAGGCGGCACCAGTGATCTAAGCTCATCGGAGCAGTAACCATGAAAGTACTTGTAGAAGAGGCACAGGGAAGCCACATCACGCCGGTGAGAGAGCGGCTGCAGCCGGTCTGCCAAGTCAGTATCAACCACGTTACAGATCCTCCTTTGTATTTTGTCAAGAAGCCCAAGGAGAGCAGCAGAGGCACCCGACCAGATATGGCAGCAATATTCAATACACGGGCGGATGGTAGATTTGTATATGTGCAGAATAGATTCAGGTGGGAAAAACTTCCGGGCCCTGCACAGGGAGTCGACTTTCATAGCAGCAGATTTGGCAATGGATTCGATATTGTCATTCCATTTGAGGTCCGCCGAAAGTGTATTTATTCATTTGAGTAAATCTATTTGACTTGTTATAAGAATAAACAATAAACAAGTCAAATAGATTTACTCAAAAAATAAATAAGCCACTCTTTTATATTTACACCTTCTCTATCTCTGATATTATCTACGGCTATATCACGTTGAATATACCGATCACCGAAGTTAAGCAACATCTAGCCTGGTCAGTACTTAAATGAGTGACCATTTGGGAATACCAGGTGCTGTAAACGTAAGGACCAAGAATGGTCCACCGGTCCTCCAGGTTTGAGGGTTGGGTGCAGCGCTAACAACTCTGCCCAGTAAAAAACAGTTTGTTACAGAAACAGCAACAAAGTTGCTGCCCTATGCACCATCTGGGTGTGATGGATAAATGATGATGATGATGATGTTGATAATGATCTCTGATATTAAGCACTTTATTTTCTAAATATAGCACATTAAAACTATATATATATATATATATATATATATATATATAAAAGTAGATGGATGTGTGTACACATGCGTACATTGTCTTTATACATACACGTATATAAAAAGTTGTTTAAATATGTATGGATGTGTATACAAGTGTGCGTAGATCCGCTTCTCATAAATTTATATGTGGATATAAATAGATGAAAGTATGTATCAAGAATACATTTATATGTGCGCACGCACACACGCATGTGTGGGTGCAGAAGCATCTATGATTATCAACTCATACGTATGGATGTGAGGATGTATGTAAGCATGAAAATATATGCGTAATTTAGGAGTATGTGTGAGAATTGTTAACATACTTACATATCTAAAATATCTTTTATACGCGCGGAAATCCCGTCTTTATTTATGTGAGCATGCGAACTCAAGATTCGTATGTGAACATGAATAAATGTAAGTCCATAGGTGTGTATAAACAAAAACACAATCACATGTGTATGTACGTATACGTATGTGTGCGCATGTGTGTATGAGGATATAAGTTAGTGTACATGGGTGTGTTAATTTGTGGGGTTACACATACATACGCATTCATGGGATTAGAAGTAGGCGGTTAATGACATGGTGGTTAACATCTTCGCAACGGGTCTGAATACCCCCAACTGGGATGACGCCAATACCTCTGTCCTGAGTCATTTTTCGTTTTTATTAATTTATATATTTCTCTCTTCAGTTAAAGGAAATGCTTAATCTGGCAAAAACATTTTGTACCAAATGGAACGAATATTGTGTAGTCTTATGAAATTATCTAATTTAGCTTATTGAAATGAATTACAATTTATAACAAATTTCAATAACGTGTTCAGTTTTCCTTTATATATATATATATATATATATATATATATATATATATATATATATATAATGTATTACGCTCTCACACCCTGATTGAGCACTCTGGAAGAATGGTAGATTTTGAAAAACAGTAGCTACTATGGCATCTACGCAGCGTTCATTCAGCAATGAATTAGAACACTTCCAGCTATTGGACGTTTATAATGATAATATACGCGCTAAAAAGTTTGCCTCCTTCTACTCTGCGCCAGTAGCTCAGAGGAAGAATCGCCGACTGACGACAATTCTGGGGAAAAGGCAATCGCTGTCTAACCGTACTGATGAGTTGTGATAAAGCGAAACAGATCTGTCTGCGGATGACTGATGACTATATATATATATATATATACAATTTATCCATCGTCTTGATCACTTCTTTCTGATAATGATACTTATTATTTGTTTTTGTTTTTTTGTTTTTTTTTTACTCCCGGGTCATTTCTTGTTTATTTTACGAACATCCGGCTTCCCGGTTTTTCATGAATGTTTGTGCTGATCACGTTGATATCGTTTCTTATGTAGCATATCCTGAATTCAAACTGATTCTCTCTGTAATTAGATTTTCTTTGCTAGGAAATTTTGTTCCTTTCCGCTCGAGGATCGTATAAAATCACATTTCATTTTTACTGCTTATTTTTTAGAGGATTACTCGCTATGCTTAATTAACAGAGTTACAGCCCTTACCGTTAGAATATATATATTTTTTAAACATTTCATCCCGAGCAAGGCAGAAATGCCACTGATGTGCGGGGGGCAACGTAACTGTAAAAAGATTAATTAAAAAAGAGTGAGGAGTACAAACTAGTTAGAAAGGAACAATAGAAAGCTGAGAATGCAGGTGCAATGACAAATACATAAGTGGAGAGAAGGGGAAGGTTATACGGGGGTGGGGAGAGAGCTAGAGTCCAGTGGTTAATAGATGAGTATTGACATTGAATTTAAATTTCTGGAGGTTGTAGCCGTCAGGAAAGCAAGAATATGGGAGCGAGTTCCACAGGCGGGAAGTGCGAGAGAAGAAGCTGCAGGAGTAGAATTATCGTCTGCATTTGGCTAACCTGACTGTGAATGGGTGGGACCCAGTTGCCAGTCTGGTTGCACGAGTAAACACCTGATGAGGAGGCACCAGTGACTTAAGTTCGTCTGAGCAGAAGCCATGAAAGTATTTATAGAATAGGGAGGCCACATTTCGACGGTGGGGAAGTGGCTGCAGTCGAACCGCCAGATCAGTACATATCACTTCACAGACTCGCTTTTGGAGCCTGTCAAGAACACTGAGGAGAACGGCAGGGGCGCCTGACCATAAATGGCAGCCGTACTCCATGCACTGCCGGATGGTTGACTTGTATATATGCAGAATGGATTCAGGCGGGAAAAAAACATCCTGGATCGACATAGTGAGCCAAAATTCTTAGCAGTAGATTTCGCTATGGATTCAATATAGTGGTTCCATTTGAGGTCTGAGGACAGTGTAAGGCCGAGGAGGCGTAGTGTATTGCTCTCAGGGAGAATCGCTTGGTCAATTTCTTATGGGAGGCAGGAGAGGTTGCCTGTAATGGTTGATAGACAACAGCTTGGTCTTAGACGAATTGAAGTTGACAAGCCACTTCTTGCCCCAGTTCACCACAGAGTGTAGATCCCGTTCAAGGTCAGCAGCGAGATTATGTTTGTCCGCCACGACAGGTTTCTTACTGGTGCGGGAGTATATTGTAGTTTCATCTGCGTAGATGCCTACTTCGGACTTGATTTCATCTGGGAGGTCGTTGATGAAAATAAGGAAGAGCGTCGGGCCCAGGATAGAGCCCTGGGGGACACCAGCATTCGTGCTGTAGGATGAAAAGGCATTCAAAACGACCTTCATTGTGCAGTTATACAAAAAGGATTGGATTAGGTCAAGCAGGCGACCGGTAATACCGTAACCTCGTAGCTTGGATAGGAGGCCAGAGTGCCAGAGTGTCGAAAGCCTTGGAGATGTCCAGAGCAACCGCGCGAGCCTCGTCAGATTCATCAAGAGCCTGTAGCATGTACTCCGTTACGGTTGTTAGCAAGTCGGCCGTTGACCTGGCACAGCAGACGCCATATTGCCTGTCAGAGAAGAGTTTTTGTGGGCTGTGAGATGTTGAACTATGTCAGCTTGATTATAGCCTCGAGTACTTTCCCGAATATCGGTAGAAGACTGATAGGGCGATAGTTGGATGGGTCCGAGGGTTCACCACAATTCTTAAATACAGGAACGACTGAAGAGAACTTCCAGCATGCAGAAAAGCAGGAAGCAGAAAGGCAGTTTAGAAAGGACAGGGGAAAGTTCAGGAGAACACCTCTTAAGGACTATCACCAGGATTCCATCGTCTCCACTCGCCTTATGGGGGTCGAGTTTTGAAATTACTCGGGATACTACTGTCGGGGTAATATATACGTCGTGTAGTTTGGCCTCAGTTCTAATAGGGAAGTCGGGTGTACTCCGGACGAGTCAAATGTGGAGTTAGAT
This sequence comes from Ascarosepion bandense, assembly GCA_037127315.1. Taxonomy (NCBI): domain Eukaryota; kingdom Metazoa; phylum Mollusca; class Cephalopoda; order Sepiida; family Sepiidae; genus Ascarosepion; species Ascarosepion bandense. Next base: position 2,708,912 of record JBBBDQ010001762.1, on the reverse strand, counting down.
GAGAATCTGCGGGCAAAGCTGAGTGCTTTGCCCGCAGATGACGTGAGAACCTCAAATTCATGGATTAAAGGAGGTATTGAGGATTTCCTATTGTTGAGCACTCGTTTGCAAATCTTCCAATAGTCCTTGGAGCCGAACTTGCGGTCAGCTATGCGATGTCGCCTCCTCTCAGCAAACAAACGTTTGGAGTCATTTTGTGTTCTCTTGCACTCATTGCGAGCAGATATTTATCTACGTTTTGGATTTATGTTTTTTGTTAATTTTTTTTTAGCAAAAATAAAGTAGAAATTATTCTTAGAAAGACTGTGTGTTTAGCAACTGCGCAAACTCAGGTATTATATTCTCTATATCCCAATGTAAATGGAAGATTTAACATAAAACTAAAAACTAAAGGCCATCCAGGCTAACTTGAAAATTACTAATACTACAATGAACAGATTTTAGATTATATACATATCTATACAGTCGTCCTTAGACAGATCTGTTTCGCCCTATCACAGCTCATCAGTACGATTAGACAGCTGATTGCTTTTTACCCAGGATTGAAAACTGATCGAATTGGCGTCAGTCGGCGATTTTACCTGTGAGCTACTGGCGATAGGTGGAAGGCAGCAGCCTTTGAGAGTGTATATTATCATTATTCACCCCCAATAGCCGAAAGTGTTCTAATTCATTGCTGAATGAATGATGCGTAGATGCCAGAGTAGCTACTGTTTTCCAAAGTCTATTATTCTTCCAGAGTGCTCAACCAGGATGTGAGAGCGTAAATAGTCATCCGCTGACAGATCTGTTTCGCTGTATCACAGCTCACCAGTAAGTTTAGACAGCATATATAAATTGTTCATAACTCAATCAAAATTGTTCATGAGGATATCCGCATTTAGAATTGATATATATGTATTTAAAAAAATAGTTTTCCTATGAGTTTTATGAATCGTATATATTTCTAAATGTATTAGATGTGTTTTCACCTTTCTGCCTGGTTTGAAATGTTTATTTTGATATTATCAGCATATTTTTTCGAAAATCTTTTTCTGTATCCAAAATAATGGTAATTACTTCGTTTAGATCTCTTCTAAATGTTATAGATAAACTAATTTCTGATATTGTTAGATCGAAATTTTTTACATCGAGAAGAAATAATAAACATTAACATTTTTAAAGCCAGAATTTGAAAAAATGGCATTTGATAGTATAGACAATATAATTTTCTGATAGATGACCGTCCAACTTTACAATATTAATCACACATTTTACAATTATGAATTAAAGGAAATAAAAAATGTTTATTTTATAGTTTAAGCATGTAGATTCCATTATGATTACCTGTGTTTTTAAGAGTAAATCTAAAAAGTTCATTGGATAAATTTCAGAAGATAGAATTATCTTTATGCATGACATAAAATAAAATTAAAGTTAATAATCTAAACTTATTTTTAAAGGGAACTTTGTCTGTGTGTGTGTGTGTGTGTGTGTGTGTGTGTGTGTGTGTGTGTGTGTGTCAATGTGTTTGTGTGTGTGACCGTTACTTATAGACTCCGAAACGGCTGAACCGATTTTCTTGAAAATTTACACAGTTGTTCTAGAAGCGTCTGAGAGTGTTTTTAGCTAGGTTTTGTGTCGAGCTAACCCTGATAAATATCGAAAATCGATAATCGAAAAAATCGAGTTATAGAAGGAGTGGTCCGATTTTCATCAAATTTGATAGACTCATAGACAAAGACATAAGGAACGGTATTCAGAAGTTTCAAGGTTGCAGTACTTACAATAGTGCAGAAAATTTGATATCGATACCAGGAAATCAAAATTTGACTTACATCTATTCATTTTTCTTTCAGTCTACGGTTTTGCTTTAACTGGAAACAACACTTGCTTTTTAGTCTTTTGTGCCAACGTCCAAAGTGTCTGAACTCCATGGATTACTTTTAAAGCTTTTATTAAACACGAGCAACGCTGGGCTATCCTGCTAGTCACGCAATATAACAGACACAAAAATTAAAATTAAAATAACTGGGATTTTGCTTTCTGGAGAAATCAATTTTAATATGAACTGACCCGTGTAACTAAATCAATGTATCTATGGTATGATCAATTTTCCCAGTTAATTTTAATATGAACTGACACGTGTAACTAAATCAATGTATCTATGGTATGATCAATTTTCCCAGTTAATTTTAATATGAACTGACCCGTGTAACTAAATCAATGTATCTATGGTATGATCAATTTTCCCAGTTAATTTTAATATGAACTGACCCGTGTAACTAAATCAATGTATCTATGGTATGATCAATTTTCCCAGTTAATTTTAATATGAACTGACCCGTGTAACTAAATCAATGTATCTATGGTATGATCAATTTTCCCCGTTAATTTTAATATGAACTGACACGTGTAACTAAATCAATGTATCTATGGTATGATCAATTTTCCCAGTTAATTTTAATATGAACTGACCCGTGTAACTAAATCAATGTATCTATGGTATGATCAATTTTCCCAGTTAATTTTAATATGAACTGACCCGTGTAACTAAATCAATGTATCTATGGTATGATCAATTTTCCCAGTTAATTTTAATATGAACTGACCCGTGTAACTAAATCAATGTATCTATGGTATGATCAATTTTCCCAGTTAATTTTAATATGAATTGACCCGTGTAACTAAATCAATGTATCTATGGTATGATCAATTTTCCCAGTTAATTCAGAAATATTTTCTTTTTTATACCAGGTTAGCCAAAACTTTATCTTTTCCCCTCTGACCTCTACTGTTTGAGCGTAGAGAGTCAGGAAATTCGTGTCATTGTGAGGCGCCGTTAACCAGCTAGCTCAAAGTGTGAAGAGACTAGTCCCCTCTATTCTTGCCGTCAAAAGAAGAGATATGTGACCGTCGCAAACAAAAGTCTCCCTTTGGCAGAGTCAGATATTATGGATTTGATTGTAATGGTCCTGTCAATGACCAGGACCGGTGTAATGAAAAACCCGGCTTGTGACAGTTTTGTCTCCCCAATCCTGCGAAAAACTTTGCCTACTCTTGTGCGGTTGAGGGGGGAAAGGGGAATGTCAGATCGTTGGTAAGACCAAAGGGAGGCTCAACATTGCAGGTCCTCTGGTCTAAGAAACCATCAAGCAAATATCAAATACAGACTCACTGCCTCTATTAGTTCCAAGGTGACATATAAGGAAAAGATCCGAGAAAAAATGCGGTAGAAGCTGTTATGGTGAAACACACGTATTCCTCAGATAATGGATTCTCCTTCCTAGATAGTTAACTAGAGAAGTTATTGGGAAGTTCTTGGGAGTTCTTAGAAGTTCTAGAGATTTCTTTAGAGTTCTATTGGAGTTCAGTAGAACTACTAGGCAATAGCTATTAGTCGCCAGTTAGACGAATACTACGGAGTCAGCTTTCAGTGGAAGATTACCAAGTTCCTAACATTTAGGGTGCGTTAAGTTGATTAGCAACCGACATAGCACGATTATAACTTTCAGTGCAAAAACTACTCCACAACAGGAGCCCAGCTTCAAGAAACTTAAAAGATTGGAGCAGAAAATGTTAATGATAACGAATAAAAGTGAATCCAAAACATATACGAAGAAGATGGGCCCTACTTCCAGGACACCGTCCTTTTTTTCTCTTAAAAAGAAGACCCACCTCCCATGACCAAATCATTCACTCTCATCACGAAAATAGTTTCCATTACCAAATAGTTAACAAAATGCAAATAACTCCTCTTTCCACTTCTAATTCATCTCCTTCACTTACACACAAGAAATAAAAAAATAGAAAAGATAACGCACCTATCACCTGAGTAAAAGATCTCCAACACTACTAAATATTCAAACCACCTTACAATACAAGGATGAGTGCCGAGTAACACTTGCCAAGCAAATGAAACAGTTACACAGCCAAAGAAAATTTGAAAGTTTAAAAATTACGCTAAATAGTAAAGAAATTAACGTGAATATCGTTGGAAACCCTAAAAATTTCCCAAAAGCAAATATGGTCGTCACTGTAATAAGGTGTGGATAATGAAGCATTCTCTACAGTCTCGCTGTCGGCTTTTTGGTGACAACGAAATGTTAAAAAGCTAAATCAATTTTGTTCAGAGAGACTCCCGCTTTTTTTCACCTCTACATTTTATAGAGTTCTAAAAATAACATTTCACTGTAACATGAGTGATTTGCTTCGTGATGGCACCATCTAGAGCGAGACGGGTAATGGTTCGATGAGATGGACCGTTAGTGTTCTTATCATAGCCATGTATAATGCAGATTTCCAACATTAATCAGACTAATAATGACACTCTGGTTAGCCCTATTGAATGCCCGGGGACTGTGATCGGAGTCTCGCCGGAAGAGGCTCACTCCCAATCATTAGTGCCTCGGGGTAGACATATGTTGTGTACAAGAGACCCGGGTTTCTACACTTTACTATAAATGCATTTTTTCTCCGACGTTTGTTCTCTATTCAATATCATTTGATGGACACCCCAGATATGTTTTTTCTGGCCAGTAAACAAGGCTTTGCAGGCGGTGTGTGCTCTTTTCTATGCGTATCCAGCCGACAGGCTCTGCGTGCTCTATGCTACCGTAAAAAATAAGGTTTTTCATCTCATTGGGGTTTCTGACGACGTGGTGCAACCTGATTTGTTTCGGTGCATTGAGCCGTTTCTTGTCAGGTAATTTTAGCTGGCGATTAGGATGCCGTCTTTGATGACATTATAGATCCTATAAGGGAAAGATCGAGGAGTAACCATCTGAAATTAAACCAATTTTGGATTTATCAAAAATTACTGTAATGGGCACTTTGGAGGTTTAGTGTGGACTTAGATTGTTAGGGGCAGCTCATCTTCCGTGGTGCTTTCCAGCTGCCTTCGACCAAGTTCTTGTTAAGTGTGTCGATGTAGGGCCTTTAGGTTGTCCAATGTCTATTCTATAGTTAAGTCCAGATTCGTTCAAACTTCTTAGAAAATCTTAAGCTTTGGGTGGCTGGCTACTGGGAATTTAGCGCATAATTGTTTGGTGAGCAGTCTGTGGTTGAGAATAAGTGGCGGGATATATTAAAATCCAAAGTTAAGTAATTTACTGCTGATTACAGTTGTCGATTCAGTCTAGCTAGATGAGCAGCTCCAACGGCCTGCGATGCAATAGTTGATCGGGTGATTAAATCGCGTGGCATTTTGGAAGTAGACATAGCTGTGGCCTAGCTGGTCTCTTTGCTTATCAATAAGGTTCATACTCTTGAATGTCCCCAGAGGCAACGAATAAGGCTAGTGAAATGCGTGCAGTGGAAATTAGAATAATTTTTAATCAGCATATCGCATGCGTCACATTGCCGAATAAGCGGATCCTGACAAGGACATCGGGCATAAGACAGCCTTTTCGTGACTACATTCAGGTGGCCGTTCGAAGCCCTGCTTATTTTGATGCCTATTTGGCCAGCTTTCACCACCTCGAGGCAGACAAAGCAGCTGGATGAGATGGCCTCGTTGCAGCCTCTGAAATCTGGGAATCTCTTATGATGAAACGCACCTATTCCTCAGATAATGAACTCTCCCTCCTATATTAATAAAAGATAACAGGAAGTTAACTCGAGAAGTTCTTGGAAAGGTCATAAGAGTTCTTAGAAATTCTAGAGAGTTATATTGGAGTTTAGTAGAACTACTAGGCATCTGATATCAGTCGGCAGTTAGCCGAATACTAAGGAGTCAGCTTTCAGTGTAAGATTACCAAGTTCCTAAAATTTATTGTGCGTTGAGTCGATAAGCATCCGACATAGCACGATTATAATATTCAGTGCAAAAACTACTCCACAACAGAAACGCTAAAGCTGGTTGGCCGGGACAAAACTCCGGGATTTGATGGTCTTCTTAAGGAGTTGTAGGTGAGATTGTAGCCTGATGTTGTTCACTTGCAGGAATTGAATCACAACTGGATAAACTCAATGTTTCACTGAAATGTGATGAGGTGGGGATGTAATCAGTAACTTTTGCCCATTGCCGATGACAAATACAAAGTTGAAAATATTTGTGAAATTCTTAACCAGCCGTTTGTAAACTATCCTAGCTAGCCTAATTGGCTCCGAAAAAATTTGTGCTGCAAAGAAAGGACTATTCAGGACAACCTTATTTGATATGCCTGATCATCAAACCATCGATAATGAAACAGTGCTGGTCAATTTAGAACATTCGAAGGCATGTGATAGGACTTTATTATGGAACCAAGATTAACCGCGACAATTTAGTTGGTTTGCGGTTTGGCCCACGAAAGGAAGTTTCTCTTTCCGGATCTTTACTCTGAACGAACGGACTGGTCAAAAAATTTGGTGTTTGAATCGGTACCGATCTCTTGTTGGAGATTAATTGTTTGGGGGTGCTTGAAAAATTCGAGGGCGCAGTTTGTTCATGGACCCGGAGAAATTTTTCTTTTGAATGGAAGGCGGAAGTAATTTTCCATATCTATCCAATTCATTTGTTTTTTACTCTTCGTTCTTCCACACAGGTATACCATACTAATGATATTTATAGTCTTTTCTCAATCTTGTGTTGAAGACAAAGCTCTTAAAGTGTGTTGGGAGATTACTTACTTCCACACTTCTAAAGGCTATATAGTTATGCTTATTATAGCGATTGGAATATATGCTCCGTATCGGGTCCTTAGTCTGAATATATCGCAAGCGGATGAGTATATCAGGTGATAGAGAGGGTATTCTTGAAAGGAAGTCTGATTAGCGAGCTTGATTTAACAAAGCAAGAGATATAACCACTATGTGTTGGGTTAAAATGCTTGACTAAAGATTAGTCATCACTCACCTGTCTAGCGATGCGAAAAATCTTATGGGTCCGCAAAATTATTTTTCAGCAACTTACCAAATTCTTCTAACTGCGTGCTCTCCGGTGGTGATACTGCGTCACGCCTTCTTTCATTTCAAGGCCCAATGCCCGTTTTGCACGTTTAATGAAGACATCATGAATCACATGCTGCACGGAAAATTCTTTGTTCTTGAAGGCAGTACTGTTTGTTGCAATTTGGCAACACTTTTGACTAAGTAGGAGAGTGTCTTACCCAGTATTTTACAAAATTCTAACACCACAATTGCTAACAGGCAGCTACAAAATCTAGGCCACACACTAAGGTTGTTCGGTTTTGTTTTATGGCGTATCAACATCGGCAGGTGATTTATTGATAACTAAATTTTATTTATTTATTGCTGGTAATACATTCTCCTTTCAACAATTTATTTTTATATTTATTTTTTGTATTTTATATAAGTTTTGTTTTTGGGATTTGTTTTTAAGGGAAGGGTCCACAAGTCCTACATTTTATTTAAGCCATAACTGGGGGGAAGGGACGGATTAATACCTTTTCCAAGGGTACCAGTGCTCAAGTAAATTCAGGGTATTCAGCTGAAATTCGAACTCGGCTGACCGATTTCTCTTTCCGAGCCAATATCTACTGCATTACTATGCACATCCGTCACTAAACGCTTACAGCACCTGGTATTCCCAAGCGGTCACCCATCTAAGTACTGACGAGGCTCAACTTCGGTGATCGAAAGAGAACCGGTGTATTCAACTTGATATGGTCGTAAGCCCACACACTAAGGAGGTTAAATCATTTATCCAAACCGAAGTTACTTGTATGTCGAAGGAAGTTGTAATGGAACCAACTAATTCACAGTGAATAGCTTAATCCGTCGTAGTGTATTCTGAGAAAAAGAAAAGCGAATTTTAATCGACTATTCCCAAACGATACACCAATTTACTTTACTGGATGCCTCCCCTTTTCCTAAGAATATACAAGATGATAGAAAAAATAACCCTTCAAGTTTTTCCTTCATCTTCGACAACATTCACTGCCATATTGAAGAACCGACATCCAGTACTCTCCTCTTTGTTTCTAGTGAAATTGTCCTGTTTCTTAATACTTTACTCAACTTTTGGAATGCTTCTTTCGCCATGCAAATACGTCTTCGGATCTCAGTGTCGCATTTTCCGTCTTCTGTTAGAACACTTTTTAGGTAGTTCATCATCTCACCGCCCACAAACTGTTCTCCGACAGGCAATATGGATTCCGCTTTGACAGGTCCACGGCCGACCTGTTAACAACCGTAACGGAGTACATGCTACAGGCCCTTGATGAGTCTGTCGAGGCTCGCTCGGTTGCTCTGGACATCTCCAAGGCTTTCAACAGGGTTTGGCACTCTGGCCTCCTATGCAAACTACGCGGTTATGGTATTACCGGTCGCCTGCTTGACCTAATCCAATCTTTCTTAAATAACCGCAAAATGAAGGTCGTTCTGAATGGGCGTGCCTCTTTGTCCTACAGCACGAATGCTGGTGTCCCCCAGGGCTCTATCCTGGGCCCGACGCTCTTCCTTATTTTCATCAACGACCTCCCAGATGAGATCAAGTCCCAAGTAGGAATCTACGCAGATTACACTACAATATACTCCCGCTCCAGTAAGAAACCTGTCGTGGCGGACAGACATAATCTCGCTGCTGACCTTGAGCGGGATCTACACTCTGTGGTAAACTGGGGCAAGAAGTGGCTTGTCAATTTCAATTCATCTAAGACCAAGCTGTTGTCTGTCAACCATTACAGGCAACCTCTTCTGTCTCCCATAAGCATGGACCAAGTGATTCTCCCTGAGAGTAATACACTACGCCTCCTCGGACTTACCCTGTCCTCAGACCTCAAATGGAACCACTATATTGAATCCATAGCGAAATCTACTGCTAAGAAGATTGGGTCACTATGTCGATCCAGGATGTTTTTTCCCCCCTGAATCCATCCTGCATATATACAAGTCAACCATCCGTCCATGCATGGAGTACTGCTGCCATTTATGGTCAGGTGCTCCTGCCGTTCTCCTCAGTGTTCTTGACAAGCTCCAAAGGAGAGTCTGTAATGTGATAGGTACCGATCTGGCGACTCGAAGGCAGCCACTTTCCCATCGTCGAAATGTGGCCTCCCTCTGTCTCTTCTATAAATACTTTGATGGCTTCTGCTCCGATGAGCTTGAGTCACTGATGCCTCTTCAACAGGTGTTTACCCGTGCAACCAGACTGGCAACTGGGTCCCACCCATTCACAGTCAGGTTAGCCAAATGCAGACGACAATTCTACTCCTGCAGCTTCCTCTCTCGCACTTCCCGCATGTGGAACTCACTCCCGTATTCTTGCTTTCCTGACGGCTAGGAGCTCCAGAAATTTAAATGCAAAGTTAATACTCATCTACTAACCACTGGAATCTAGCTCTCTCCCCTCCCCTGTATAATCTTCACTTTCTCTCCGCCCATGTATCTGTCATTGCACCTGCTTTCTCAGCTTTCTATTGTTCCTTTCTAACTAGCTTGTACTCCTTACACTTTTCTAATTAATCTTTTTACATTTATGTAACCCCCCGCACATCAGTGGCGTTTCTGCCTTGCTCGGGGTGAAATGATTAAAAAAAAAAAAACCATAGCGAAAATCTACTGCTAAGAAGATTGGGTCACTATGTCGATCCAGGATGTTTTTTCCCCCCTGAATCCATCCTGCATATATACAAGTCAACCATCCGTCCATGCATGGAGTACTGCTGCCATTTATGGTCAGGTGCCCCTGCCGTTCTCCTCAGTGTTCTTGACAAGCTCCAAAGGAGAGTCTGTAATGTGATAGGTACCGATCTGGCGACTCGAAGGCAGCCACTTTCCCATCGTCGAAATGTGGCCTCCCTCTGTCTCTTCTATAAATACTTTGATGGCTTCTGCTCCGATGAGCTTGAGTCACTGATGCCTCTTCAACAGGTGTTTACCCGTGCAACCAGACTGGCAACTGGGTCCCACCCATTCACAGTCAGGTTAGCCAAATGCAGACGACAATTCTACTCCTGCAGCTTCCTCTCTCGCACTTCCCGCATGTGGAACTCACTCCCGTATTCTTGCTTTCCTGACGGCTAGGAGCTCCAGAAATTTAAATGCAAAGTTAATACTCATCTACTAACCACTGGAATCTAGCTCTCTCCCCTCCCCTGTATAATCTTCACTTTCTCTCCGCCCATGTATCTGTCATTGCACCTGCTTTCTCAGCTTTCTATTGTTCCTTTCTAACTAGCTTGTACTCCTTACACTTTTCTAATTAATCTTTTTACATTTATGTAACCCCCCGCACATCAGTGGCGTTTCTGCCTTGCTCGGGGTGAAATGATTAAAAAAAAAAAAACCATAGCGAAAATCTACTGCTAAGAAGATTGGGTCACTATGTCGATCCAGGATGTTTTTTCCCCCCTGAATCCATCCTGCATATATACAAGTCAACCATCCGTCCATGCATGGAGTACTGCTGCCATTTATGGTCAGGTGCCCCTGCCGTTCTCCTCAGTGTTCTTAACAAGCTCGAAAGGAGAGTCTGTAATGTGATAGGTACTGATCTGGCGACTCGACTGCAGCCACTTCCCCATCGTCGAAATGTGGCCTCCCTTTGTCTCTTCTATAAATACTTTCATGGCTTCTGCTCTCATGAGCTTACGTCACTGATGCCTCCTTAACAGGTGTTTACTCGTGCAACCAGACTGATCAGGTTAGCCAAACGCAGACGACAATTCAACTCCTTCAGCTTCCTCTCTCGCACTTCCCGCCTGTGGAACTCACTCCCGTATTCTTGCTTTCTTGACGGCTACAACCTCCAGAAATTTAAATGCAAAGTCAATACTCATCTACTAACCACTGGACTCTAGCTCTCTCCCCCACTGTATAACCTTCCCTTTCTCTCCACCAATGTATCTGTCATCGCACCTGCTTTCTCAGCTTTTTATTTTTCCTTTCCAACTAGTTTGTACTCCTCACTCTTTTCTAATTAATCCTTTTACATATATGTAACCCCCTGCACATCAGTGGCGTTTCCGCCTTGCTCGGGGTGAAATGATTAAAAAAAAAAAAATTTACATTTTTGTATCCGCTTCATTTTAGAGTCCCTCACCTGTAATTGGCATTCTGGCCTGCCCTTTTTGCTTATGACCATGCATTCGCGTTTCTTGCAGTTTATTTGTAGTCCTTTCTTGTCACTCTCTTTAGCTACCTTCTGAAGACCATAAAAATTGTGTCTAAAAATTCTACTGCAGAATCATTTTCTGAGTAATAGAAAATGCTACCAGAGGCATAAATAATGGTGAAGGACCGTTCGCTATATCAGCACAAAACTAAACTTTCTTCGAATCAGAAGAATTATATACGCTAATTTATTAGAAATTTTTCTGCGTCTTTGTAATTGTAATTTAAATGTTTTCTAATTTTTACCATTCATTGAAATTCTTTATTTCTGGAGTTTAAAATTTGCTTGTGGGTACGATCTTTTGTATTTTTTGTTATTTGTTAGCAAATTACTGCTAAATATATGTTTAGAATTCTGAGAATAGTTTTTTCTATTCAAAGTCGAAAATGCTTTCAGATCATCTTATCATAAAGTTTCAGTCGATTCCCTCTCCAGCCATTTTAAGTGTGTAGAAGCTATCAATAAACACAGGGGTCTAGTTGCTTATTCTTTTATATGTCAAAATTATTCCAAAAAGTAGGTGATCATGGCTTTCCAATATATATATATATATATATATATATATATATATATATATATATAGTCAGCCAACTTTCTTTTAAACATGTTTTATGAAATCATTTTCATATTTTATTAAGTTTTGTTTATTCTAATATGTTTTCTTTTTTGCTGGAAACAAGACACGTAAAAATAATCCGTTATTATTTCTCCAAACGCTTTCAGCTACTTCTCTTGCTATTATAAAAGAAGCTATAGTCTCGCTCTTCTTATTTTATTGTCATCTTTGACTGTAACGTAATTTATTTTGTGTTGCTTTTAAAAAGGGACATTTTTCCAAAACTCACCCGTGCCGCACGCGACTGGAAATAAATTGAGCTTATCTACAGAAAAACAAAAAAACTTTCAATTCTACATTTCAACGATTTAATAAGGTAAGGTTGATAGTAGAAATTAATTATTTGGTTTATAATGGCTCTCTAATAGCGAGATTTTTTTGATGCATTAATTGAAACAGCATTCTTTTATTTTCTGCCAAATTTTCCTTGAGGTTTATTGTAAATGTAGGTTAATATATATTTTTATGACAATTTGGTTTGATGCAAGGCGTCTCTCAAAGAGGTGGTAATGTGCCCAAGATAGGTAATTGATTTGTGACAAGAAACATAGTCTTGTACTCAGCATAGAAATTCATACACTATATTAGTCATCACTAGATTCAATTTGATGGGGTTATTTTGTTTAGACATATATATATATATATATATATATATATATATATGTTTGCAAATATATATGTATGTATGCATATATATAAATATATATATATATAGTCATCCGCAGACAGATCTGTTTCGCTGTGTCACAGGTCATCAGTACGGTTAGGCTCCGAACGCTTCCTAAACCAGGATTGAAACCCGACCGAATTGCCATTAGTTGGCGATTCTACCTCTGGGCCACGAGCGTCCGGTAGATGAAGGCAGACTTTTTAACCGTATATATATATCTACAAATATTACAGGTAAAAGTTGAATCATATATATATATATATATATATATATAATTCAACTTTTCCTGTAATATTTGTCTATATTTCTTTCTTAGATGAGGTAATATTTACAGTATACAGGTATTATTAACTGGACAATTGTCCTTCTTTTTCTGTTATGTTTACGATTTGGCCGTTCTTTTGATACATGACATGTAATGCATCTCTTGAAACAGGTGGCAGTGCCCAATATAGGTAATCGATTTGTGACAAGAAACACAGTCTTTATAGATATTCATAGAGTATATTAGTCATCACCTGATAAATTTTAATGGGGTTATTTTGATTAGAAATATTATATATATATATATATAACGTCGTACATATGGCAACAACATGAGGAAATTAGTCAGAATAATGTAAATACTGTAACTGTTTCCTCGTTTAATCTAAATGAAATTTAAATCTGACCTATGTCCGAATAGCCGATTAATGTAATTCGGGGAACAAAAAAAGAAAGAATGATTAAATTTTTGCCAATATCTAAACTTATTTATAAATGAATGTTTGTCTGTGTGTGTCCGTTTGTGTGTGTGTGTGTGTGTCCGTTACCTATAGTCTCCGAAACGGCTGCGAGTGTTCTTAGCTAGGTTTTTGTGTCGAGGTACCCAGCAAAAATATCGAAAATCGATAATCGAAAAAATCGGGTTAGAGAAGGAGTGGTCCGATTTTAATCAAATTTAATACACTGATAGGCAAAGACATAAAAAAAACTATATTCAGTAGTTTCAAGGTTGCAGTCCTTACAATAGTGCAGAAAATCGATAATATATATAAATAAAAGGCAAGATGTTTGTGTGTGTCTGTGTGTTTATCTGTCTGTATGCCCTTTATACAAATCAACAATTTTTATCCGATTCTCAACAAACTTCAAAATTTGACTTACATCAATTCATTTTTTTCAGTCTACAGTTTCGCTTTAACGAGAAACAACTATTGCATTTTACTATTTCGTGCCAACGTCCAAAGTGTCTGTGCTCCAGGACCATGGGTTAGTTTTAAAGCGTTCATTAAAACCTATCAAGGCCGGGCTATACTGCTAGTGATGAATAAACCTAGTTTTATAGTTTTAGGTTTTTATAACTATACCGATGAACGAATAGAAAGATCTTAAAGTTGGAATTTTTTTAACAATTGTGTGTCCTTCATCAATAAGACGATGAATATACAATTACGTGTGAATTTCTTATCCTAGGAATGTTGTTTTGTTTAATCTTTAGTGTGTCCTTCATCAATAAGACGATGAATATACAATTACGTCTGAATTTCTTATCCTAGGAATGTTGTTTTGTTTAACCTTTAGTGTGTCCTTCATCAATAAGACGATGAATATACAATTACGTCTGAATGTCTTATCCTAGGAATGTTGTTTTGTTTAATCTTCAGTGTGTCCTTCATCAATAAGACGATAAATATACAATTTCGTCTGAATTTCTTATCCTGGGAATGTTGTTTTGTTTAATCTTTAGTGTGTCCTTCATCAATAAGACGATGAATATACAATTACGTCAGAATTTCTTATCCTAGGAATGTTGTTTTGTTTAATCTTTAGTGTGTCCGTCATCAATAAGACGATGAATATACAATTACGTCTGAATTTCTTATCCTAGGAATGTTGTTTTGTTTAATCTTTAGTGTGTCCGTCATCAATAAGACGATGAATATACAATTACGTCTGAATTTCTTATCCTAGGAATGTTGTTTTGTTTAATCTTTAGTGTGTCCGTCATCAATAAGACGATGAATATAAAATTACGTCTGAATTTCTTATCCTAGGAATGTTGTTTTGTTTAATCTTTAGTGTGTACGTCATCAATAAGACGATGAATATACAATTACGTCTGAATTTCTTATCCTGGGAATGTTGTTTTGTTTAATCTTTAGTGTGTCCTTCATCAATAAGACGATGAATATACAATTACGTCTGAATTTCTTATCCTAGGAATGTTGTTTTGTTTAATCTTCAGTGTGTCCTTCATCAATAAGACGATGAATATACAATTACGTCTGAATTTCTTATCCTGGGAATGTTGTTTTGTTTAATCTTTAGTGTGTCCTTCATCAATAAGACGATGAATATACAATTACGTCTGAATTTCTTATCCTAGGAATGTTGTTTTGTTTAATCTTCAGTGTGTCCGTCATCAATAAGACGATGAATATACAATTACGTCTGAATTTCTTATCCTAGGAATGTTGTTTTGTTTAATCTTTAGTGTGTCCGTCATCAATAAGACGATGAATATACAATTACGTCTGAATTTCTTATCCTGGGAATGTTGTTTTGTTTAATCTTTAGTGTGTACGTCATCAATAAGACGATGAATATACAATTACGTCTGAATTTCTTATCCTAGGAATGTTGTTTTGTTTAATCTTTAGTGTGTCCTTCATCAATAAGACGATGAATATACAATTACGTCTGAATTTCTTATCCTAGGAATGTTGTTTTGTTTAATCTTCAGTGTGTCCGTCATCAATAAGACGATGAATATACAATTACGTCTGAATTTCTTATCCTAGGAATGTTGTTTTGTTTAATCTTTAGTGTGTCCGTCATCAATAAGACGATGAATATACAATTACGTCTGAATTTCTTATCCTAGGAATGTTGTTTTGTTTAATCTTTAGTGTGTACGTCATCAATAAGACGATAAATATACAATTTCGTCTGAATTTCTTATCCTTGGGAATGTTGTTTTGTTTAATCTTAGTGTGTCCTTCATCAATAAGACGATGAATATACAATTACGTCTGAATTTCTTATCCTAGGAATGTTGTTTTGTTTAATCTTCAGTGTGTCCGTCATCAATAAGACGATGAATATACAATTACGTCTGAATTTCTTATCCTAGGAATGTTGTTTTGTTTAATCTTTTTAGTGTGTCCGTCATCAATAAGACGATGAATATACAATTACGTCTGAATTTCTTATCCTGGGAATGTTGTTTTGTTTAATCTTTTAGTGTGTCCTTCATCAATAAGACGATGAATATACAATTACGTCTCGAATTTCTTATCCTAGGAATGTTGTTTGTTTAATCTTTAAAGTCCTTCATCAATAAGACGATGAATATACAATTACGTCTGAATTTCTTATCCTAGGAATGTTGTTTTGTTTAATCTTTAGTGTGTCCGTCATCAATAAGACGATGAATATACAATTACGTCTGAATTTATTATCCTGGAAATGTTGTTTTGTTTAATCTTAGTGTGTCCTTCATCAATAAGACGATGAATATACAATTACGTCTGAATTTCTATATCCTAGGAATGTTGTTTTGTTTAATCTTTAGTGTGTCCTTCATCAATAAGACGATGAATATACAATTACGTCTGAATTTCTTATCCTAGGAATGTTGTTTTGTTTAATCTTTAGTGTGTCCGTCATCAATAAGACGATGAATATACAATTACGTCTGAATTTCTTATCCTAGGAATGTTGTTTTGTTTAATCTTTTAGTGTGTCCGTCATCAATAAGACGATGAATATACAATTACGTCTGAATTTATCCTGGGAATGTTGTTTTGTTTAATCTTTAGTGTGTCCGTCATCAATAAGACGATGAATATACAATTACGTCTGAATTTCTTATCCTGGGAATGTTGTTTTGTTTAATCTTTAGTGTGTCCGTCATCAATAAGACGATGAATATACAATTACGTCTGAATTTCTTATCCTAGGAATGTTGTTTTGTTTAATCTTTAGTGTGTCCTTAGTCATCAATAATAAGATGAATATACAATTACGTCTGAATTTCTCTTTATCCTTGGGAATGTTGTTTTGTTTAATCTTTAGTGTGTCCGTCATCAATAAGACGATGAATATACAATTACGTCTGAATTTCTTATCCTAGGAATGTTGTTTTGTTTAATCTTTAGTGTGTCCGTCAATAAGACGATGAATATACAATTACGTCTGAATTTCTTATCCTGGGAATGTTGTTTTGCTTAATCTTTTAGTGTGTCCGTCATCAATAAGACGATGAATATACAATTACGTCTGAATTTATCCTGGGAATGTTGTTTTGTTTAATCTTTAGTGTGTCCTTCATCATCAAGACGATGAATATACAATTACGTCTGAATTTCTTATCCTAGGAATGTTGTTTTGTTTAATCTTCAGTGTGTCCGTCATCAATAAGACGATGAATATACAATTACGTCTGAATTTCTTATCCTAGGAATGTTGTTTTGTTTAATCTTTAGTGTGTCCGTCATCAATAAGACGATGAATATACAATTACGTCTGAATTTCTTATCCTGGGAATGTTGTTTTGTTTCTTAATCTTTAGTGTGTCCTTCATCAATAAGACGATGAATATACAATTACGTTCGAATTTCTTATCCTAGGAATGTTGTTTTGTTTAATCTTTAGTGTCCTTCA
This sequence comes from Ascarosepion bandense, assembly GCA_037127315.1. Taxonomy (NCBI): domain Eukaryota; kingdom Metazoa; phylum Mollusca; class Cephalopoda; order Sepiida; family Sepiidae; genus Ascarosepion; species Ascarosepion bandense. Next base: position 2,691,941 of record JBBBDQ010001762.1, on the reverse strand, counting down.
CTAATAAGACGATGAATATACAATTACGTCTGAATTTCTTATCCTAGGAATGTTGTTTTGTTTAATCTTTTAGGTGTGTCCGTCATCAATAAGACGATGAATATACAATTACGTCTGAATTTATTATCCTGGAAATGTTGTTTTGTTTAATCTTTAGTGTGTCCTTCATCAATAAGACGATGAATATACAATTACGTCTGAATTTCTTATCCTAGGAATGTTGTTTTGTTTAATCTTTAGTGTGTCCTTCATCAATAAGACGATGAATATACAATACGTCTGAATTTCTTATCCTAGGAATGTTGTTTTGTTTAATCTTTAGTGTGTCCGTCATCAATAAGACGATGAATATACAATTACGTCTGAATTTTATCCTAGGAATGTTGTTTTGTTTAATCTTTAGTGTGTCCGTCATCAATAAGACGATGAATATACAATTACGTCTGAATTTCTTATCCTGGGAATGTTGTTTTGTTTAATCTTTAGTGTGTCCGTCATCAATAAAGACAGATGAATATACAATTACGTCTGAATTTCTTATCCTGGGAATGTTGTTTTGTTTAATCTTTTAGTGTGTCCGTCATCAATAAGACGATGAATATACAATTACGTCTGAATTTATCCTAGGAATGTTGTTTTGTTTAATCTTAGTGTGTTTGTCATCAATAAGACGATGAATATACAATTACGTCTGAATTTCTTATCCTGGGAATGTTGTTTTGTTTAATCTTTAGTGTGTCCGTCATCAATAAGACGATGAATATACAATTACGTCTGAATTTCTATCCTAGGAATGTTGTTTTGTTTAATCTTTAGTGTGTCCGTCATCAATAAGACGATGAATATACAATTACGTCTGAATTTCTTATCCTGGGAATGTTGTTTTGTTTAATCTTTAGTGTGTCCGTCATCAATAAGACGATGAATATACAATTACGTCTGAATTTCTTATCCTAGGAATGTTGTTTTGTTTAATCTTTAGTGTGTCCGTCATCAATAAGACGATGAATATACAATTACGTCTGAATTTCTTATCCTGGGAATGTTGTTTTGTTTAATCTTTTAGTGTGTCCGTCATCAATAAGACGATGAATATACAATTACGTCAGAATTTCTTATATCCTCTAGGAATGTTGTTTTGTTTAATCTTTAGTGTGTCCGTCATCAATAAGACGATGAATATACAATTACGTCTGAATTTCTTATCCTAGGAATGTTGTTTTGTTTAATCTTTAGTGTGTCCTTCATCAATAAGACGATGAATATACAATTACGTCTGAATTTCTGCATCTCTAGTAATGTTGTTTTGTTTAATCTTTAGTGTGTCCTTCATCAATAAGACGATGAATATACAATTACGTCTGAATTTCTTATCCTAGGAATGTTGTTTTGTTTAATCTTTAGTGTCTCCTTCATCAATAAGACGATGAATATACAATTACGTCTGAATTTCTTATCCTAGGAATGTTGTTTTGTTTAATCTTTAGTGTTTCCGTCATCAATAAGACGATGAATACAATTACGTCTGAATTTTTATCCTAGGAATGTTGTTTTGTTTAATCTTTAGTGTGTCCGTCATCAATAAGACGATGAATATACAATTACGTCTGAATTTCTTATCCTAGGAATGTTGTTTCGTTTAATCTTAGTGTGTCCTTCATCAATAAGACGATGAATATACAATTACGTCTGAATTTCTTATCCTAGGAATGTTGTTTTGTTTAATCTTAGTGTGTCCGTCATCAATAAGACGATGAATATAAATTACGTCTGAATTTCTTATCCTAGGAATGTTGTTTTGTTTAAACTTTTAGTGTGTCCGTCATCAATAAGACGATGAATATACAATTACGTCTGAATTTCTTATCCTAGGAATGTTGTTTTGTTTAATCTTTAGTGTGTCCGTCATCAATAAGACGATGAATATACAATTACGTCTGAATTTCTTATCCTGGGAATGTTGTTTTGTTTAATCTTTTGGTGTCTCATCAATAAGACGATGAATATACAATTACGTCTGAATTTCTTATCCTAGGAATGTTATTTGTTTTAATCTTTAGTGTGTCCTTCATCAATAAGACGATGAATATACAATTACGTCTGAATTTCTTATCCTAGGAATGTTGTTTTGTTTAATCTTTAGTGTGTCCGTCATCAATAAGACGATGAATATACAATTACGTCTGAATTTCTTATCCTGGAAATGTTGTTTTGTTTAATCTATGTGTCCTTCATCAATAAGACGATGAATATAAAATTACGTCTGAATTTCTTATCCTAGGAATGTTGTTTTGTTTAATCTTTTAGTGTGTCCTTCATCAATAAGACGATGAATATACAATTACGTCTGAATTTCTTATCCTAGGAATGTTGTTTTGTTTAATCTTTAGTGTGTCCGTCATCAATAAGACGATGAATATACAATTACGTCTGAATTTCTTACCCTGGGAATGTTGTTTTGTTTAATCTTAGTGTGTCCGTCATCAATAAGACGCTTAAATATACAATTACGTCAGAATTTCTTATCCTAGGAATGTTGTTTTGTTTAATCTTAGTGTGTCCGTCATCAATAAGACGATGAATATACAATTACGTCTGAATTTCTTATCCCAGGGAATGTTGTTTTGTTTAATCTTTAGTGTGTCCTTCATCAATAAGACGATGAATATACAATTACGTCGAATTTCTTATCCTAGTAATGTTGTTTTGTTTAATCTTTAGTGTAACCTATCAATAAGACGATGAATATACAATTACGTCTGAATTTCTTATCCTAGGAATGTTGTTTTGTTTAATCTTTTAGTGTGTCCTTCATCAATAAGACGATGAATATACAATTACGTCTGAATTTCTTATCCTAGGAATGTTGTTTTGTTTAATTTTTAGTGTTTCCGTCATCAATAAGACGATGAATACAATTACGTCTGAATTTCTTATCCTAGGAATGTTGTTTTGTTTAATCTTAGTGTGTCCGTCATCAATAAGACGACGAATATACAATTACGTCTGAATTTCTTATCCTAGGAATGTTGTTTCGTTTAATCTTTAGTGTGTCCTTCATCAATAAGACGATGAATATACAATTACGTCTGAATTTCTTATCCTAGGAATGTTGTTTTGTTTAATCTTAGTGTCTGTCATCAATAAGACGATGAATATAAAATTACGTCTGAATTTCTTATCCTAGGAATGTTGTTTTGTTTAAACTTTTAGTGTGTCCGTCATCAATAAGACGATGAATATACAATTACGTCTGAATTTTATCCTAGAATGCTTGTTTTGTTTAATCTTAGTGTGTCCGTCATCAATAAGACGATGAATATACAATTACGTCTGAATTTCTTATCCTAGGAATGTTGTTTTGTTTAATCTTTTAGTGTGTCTGTCATCAATAAGACGATGAATATACAATTACGTCTGAATTTCTTATCCTAGGGAATGTTGTTTTGTTTAATCTTTAGTGTGTCTGTCATCAATAAGACGATGAATATACAATTACGTCTGAATTTCTTATCCTAGGAATGTTGTTTTGTTTAATCTTTTAGTGTGTCCGTCATCAATAAGACGATGAATATAAAATTACGTCTGAATTTCTTATCCTAGGAATGTTATTTTTTTTTTTTTTTTAGTGTCCGTCATCAATAAGATTGATGAATATACAATTACGTCTGAATTTCTTATCCTAGGAATGTTGTTTTGTTTAATCTTCTGCGTGTGTCCGTCATCAATAAGACGATGAATATACAATTACGTCTGAATTTTATCCTAGGAATGTTGTTTTGTTTAATCTTTAGTGTGTCCGTCATCAATAAGACGATGAATATACAATTACGTCTGAATTTCTTATCCTGGGAATGTTGTTTTGTTTAATCTTTAGTGTGTCCTCTTCATCAATAAGACGATGAATATACAATTACGTCTGAATTTCTTATCCTAGGAATGTTGTTTTGTTTAATCTTTAGTGTGTCCCCCATCAATAAGACGATGAATATACAATTACGTCTGAATTTCTTATCCTGGAAATGTTGTTTTGTTTAATCTTAGTGTGTCCTTCATCAATAAGACGATGAATATACAATTACGTCTGAATTTCTTATTCTAGGAATGTTGTTTTGTTTAATCTTAGTGTGTCCTTCAACAAATAAGACGATGAATATACAATTACGTTTGAATTTCTTATCCTAGGAATGTTGTTTTGTTTAATCTTTAGTGTGTCCGTCATCAATAAGACGATGAATATACAATTACGTCTGAATTTCTTATCCTGGGAATGTTGTTTTGTTTAATCTTTAGTGTGTCCGTCATCAATAAGACGATGAATATACAATTACGTCTGAATTTCTTATTCTAGGAATGTTGTTTTGTTTAATCTTTAGTGTGTCCTTCATCAATAAGACGATGAATATACAATTACGTCTGAATTTCTTATCCTAGGAATGTTGTTTTGTTTAATCTTTAGTGTGTCCGTCATCAATAAGACGATGAATATAATTTATGTCTGAATTTTTATCCTGGGAATGTTGTTTTGTTTAATCTTTAGTGTGTCCGTCATCAATAAGACGATGAATATACAATTACGTCTGAATTCCTTATCCTAGGAATGTTGTTTTGTTTAATCTTTAGTGTGTCCGTTATCAATAAGACGATGAATATACAATTACGTCTGAATTTCTTATCCTAGGAATGTTGTTTTGTTTAATCTTTAGTGTGTCCTTCATCAATAAGACTATGAATATACAATTACGTCTGAATTTCTTATCCTCAGGAATGTTGTTTTGTTTAATCTTAGTGTGTCCGTCATCAACAAGACGATGAATATACAATTACGTCTGAATTTCTTATCCTAGGAATGTTGTTTTGTTTAATCTTTAGTGTGTCCTTCATCAATAAGACGATGAATATACAATTACGTCTGAATTTCTTATCCTAGGAATGTTGTTTTGTTTAATCTTTAGTGTGTCCGTCATCAATAAGACGATGAATATACAATTACGTCTGAATTTCTTATCCTAGGAATGTTGTTTTGTTTAATCTTTAGTGTGTCCTTCATCAATAAGACGATGAATATACAATTACGTCTGAATTTCTCATCCTAGGAATGTTGTTTTGTTTAATCTTTAGTGTGTCCGTCATCAATAAGACGATGAATATAAAATTACGTCTGAATTTCTTATCCTAGGAATGTTGTTTTGTTTAAACTTTTAGTGTGTCCGTCATCAATAAGACGATGAATATACAATTACGTCTGAATTTCTTATCCTAGGAATGTTGTTTTGTTTAATCTTTAGTGTGTCCGTCATCAATAAGACGATGAATATACAATTACGTCTGAATTTCTTATCCTAGGAATGTTGTTTTGTTTAATCTTTAGTGTGTCCGTCATCAATAAGACGATGAATATACAATTACGTCTGAATTTCTTATCCTGGGAATGTTGTTTTGTTTAATCTTTAGTGTGTCCTTCATCAATAAGACGATGAATATACAATTACGTCTGAATTTCTTATCCTAGGAATGTTGTTTTGTTTAATCTTTAGTGTGTCCGTCATCAATAAGACGATGAATATACAATTACGTCTGAATTTCTTATCCTGGGAATGTTGTTTTGTTTAATCTTTAGTGTGTCCGTCATCAATAAGACGATGTATATACAATTACGTCTGAATTTCTTATCCTAGGAATGTTGTTTTGTTTAATCTTTTTAGTGTGTCCGTCATCAATAAGACGATGAATATACAATTACGTCTGAATTTCTTATCCTAGGAATGTTGTTTTGTTTAATCTTTAGTGTGTCCGTCATCAATAAGACGATGAAGAGAACATGTCTGAATTTCTTATCCTAGAATGTTGTTTTGTTTAATCTTTAGTGTGTCCGTCATCAACAAGACGATGAATATACACTACGTCTGAATTTTTATCCTAGGAATGTTGTTTTGTTTAATCTTAGTGTGTCCTTCATCAATAAGACGATGAATATACAATTACGTCTGAATTTCTTATCCTAGGAATGTTGTTTTGTTTAATCTTAGTGTGTCCGTCATCAATAAGACGATGAATATACAATTACGTTCAATTTCTTATCCTAGAATGCTGTTTTGTTTAATCTTTAGTGTGTCCTTCATCAATAAGACGATGAATATACAATTACGTCTGAATTTTATCCTAGGAATGTTTTGTCAATCTTTAGTGTGTCCGTCATCAATAAGACGATGAATATACAATTACGTCTGAATTTCTTATCCCCAGGAATGTTGTTTTGTTTAATCTTTAGTGTGTCCGTTATCAATAAGACGATGAATATACAATTACGTCTGAATTTTCTATCCTAGGAATGTTGTTTTGTTTAATCTTAGTGTGTCCTTCATCAATAAGACGATGAATATACAATTACGTCTGAATTTCTATCCTAGGAATGTTGTTTAGTTAATCTTTTAGTGTGTCCGTCATCAATATGACGATGAATATAATATATTTGAATTTTCTATCCTAGGAATGTTGTTTTGTTTAATCTTAGTGTGTCCTTCATCAATAAGACGATGAATTTACAATTACGTCTGAATTTCTTATCCTAGGAATGTTGTTTTGTTTAATCTTTAGTGTGTCCGTCATCAATAAGACGATGAATATACAATTACGTCTGAATTTCTTATCCCAGGAATGTTGTTTTGCTTAATCTTTTAGTGTGTCCGTTATCAATAAGACGATGAATATACAATTACGTCTGAATTTTCATCCTAGAATGTTGTTTTGTTTAATCTTAGTGTGTCCTTCATCAATAAGACGATGAATATACAATTACGTCTGAATTTCTTATCCTAGAATGCTGTTTTGTTTAATCTTAGTGTGTCCGTTATCAATAAGACGATGAATATACAATTACGTCTGAATTTCTTATCCTAGGAATGTTGTTTTGTTTAATCTTTAGTGTGTCCTTCTATCAATAAGACGATGAATATACAATTACGTCTGAATTTCTTATCCTAGGAATGAAGTGTTTTGTTTAATCTTTAGTGTCCGTCATCAATAAGACGATGAATATACACTACGTCTGAATTTCTTATCCTAGGAATGTTGTTTTGTTTAATCTTTAGTGTGTCCTTCATCAATAAGACGATGAATATACAATTACGTCTGAATTTCTTATCCTAGAATGTTGTTTTGTTTAATCTTAGTGTGTCCGTCATCAATAAGACGATGAATATACAATTACGTCTGAATTTCTTATCCCAGGAATGTTGTTTGCTTTAATCTTTAGTGTGTCCGTTATCAATAAGACGATGAATATACAATTACGTCTGAATTTCTTATCCTAGGAATGTTGTTTTGTTTAATCTTTTAGTGTGTCCTTCATCAATAAGACGATGAAGTCAGATACAATTACGTCTGAATTTTATCCTAGGAATGTTGTTTTGTTTAATCTTTAGTGTGTCCTTCATCAATAAGACGATGAATATACAATTACGTCTGAATTTCTTATCCTAGAATGTTGTTTTGTTTAATCTTAGTGTGTCCTTCATCAATAAGACGATGAATATACAATTACGTCTGAATTTCTTATCCTAGTAAATGTTGTTTTGTTTAATCTTTAGTGTGTCCGTCATCAATAAGACGATGAATATACAATTACGTCTGAATTTCTTATCCCAGGAATGTTGTTTGTTTAATCTTTAGTGTGTCCGTTATCAATAAGACGATGAATATACAATTACGTCTGGAATTTATCCTAGGAATGTTGTTTTGTTTAATCTTTAGTGTGTCCTTCATCAATAAGACGATGAATATACAATTACGTCTGAATTTCTTATCCTAGGAATGTTGTTTTGTTTAATCTTTAGGTGTGTCCGTCATCAATAAGACGATGAATATACAATTACGTCTGAATTTCTTATCCTAGGAATGTTGTTTTGTTTAATCTTTAGTGTGTCCTTCATCAATAAGACGATGAATATACAATTACGTCTGAATTTCTTATCCTTGGAATGTTGTTTTGTTTAATCTTTAGTGTGTCCGTCATCAATAAGACGATGAATATACAATTACGTCTGAATTTTTATCCTAGGAATGTTGTTTGTTTAATCTTTAGTGTGTCCTTCATCAATAAGACGATGAATATATAATTACGTCTGAATTTCTTATCCTAGGTATGTTGTTTTGTTTAATCATTAGTGTGTTCTTCATCAATAAGACGATGAATATACAATTACGTCTGAATTTCTTATCCTAGGAATGTTGTGTTGTTTAGTCTTTAGTCTTATATTACTGAAAGCATTCAGATAGTTGTGTCGCACTAGAATACCCACTTTAAGTTCGTGGACGTTTTATCTCTGTAGAAACTGTATTGTCCTACTTAAACTAAATACTATTTTTCCTATTATATAAGAGTCTATTTTGAAAATATATTCTAACTTGGACTTTCTTTTTTATTTTTTGTTCACACATATGGCTATTGAATTGAATAAAGTATTTCATTGTTATTTTTTAATTTGTTGAAAAACAGTAAAAAATTATTTTCTGGTAATGTTACAGTTCTCTAGTGATAAAGTTCCTCACATGTTATGTATGAGGTGTGAGAAAACAATAAAACAAATTCCATTTTCATTAAAGAATTATGGGGCCAAATGCTTTTATTTCTTTTATTATCTATTAGCTGTATAGCCCGGTGTTGCTTGGGTGTAATGAAAGCTTTAAAACTAATCCATGTTCCTGGAGCTCAGACTCTTTGGACGTTGGCACGAAAGACTAAAAAGCAATGATTGTTTCCAGTTAAAGTGAAGCAGTAGCCTGAAAGAAAAATGAATGGATGTAAGTCAAATTTTGATTTCCTGGTATCGATATCAAATAAGATTTTTCGTCGTAAACTGAACTTTGAAGGCTAAATAAGTCCACTACGTAAATGCTATCATGGCTGAGACTAGGATCTACAATTATACCTACTTAGAGCCAAACCTGAAGCAAAAAATAAAAGGGCTGAAAAAAAGATAGACATACAGGCAGATAAAGAGACACACATACATCTTGTCTTTTATATATATATAGTATCGATTTTCTGCACTATTTTAAGAACTGCAACCTTGAAACGTCTGAATATCGTTTCTTATGTATTTGTGTATGAATGTATCAATTTTGATTAAAATCGGATCACTCCTTCTATAACCCGATTTTTTCGATTATCGATTTTCGATATTTATCGGGGTTCCTCGACACAAAACCTAGCTAAGAACACTCGCAGACGCTTGGTTGAAAATTGGTTGAGCCGTTTCGGAGTCTATAGGTAACGGACACACACACACACACACACACACACACACACACACACACACAAAAGTTCCATTTATAAATAAGTTTAGATAAATTGACCCTAACCCTGACGGTAACTCTAAACCTATATACTGAGATTAATAATTAAAAAGACTGTTCGAGGAAAGCCGATGGATCTTGATAAATACCATCCTTCTTATAGCCTTGTCGAGTGGCGCTACACAATCACAAAAATATATACCGGACAAGAGAAAACTCTCCAGTTGAGGACATATAGCAAGAGAAACAATTATATGGGGTATGAGATGTAACAGGAAGAATAAATAAAGGTATACTTAAAACGTTGATATTTCAGACTACCTCAAAAATTCATAGGAAGGAAACGTCTATCAATAATAAAAATACTGATAGCAGCTACTAAAATTGTTTTAAGAGAACATTTGATCCCTCCAATTATCTAACAGCCTCCTACCGATTTTTGTCAAAGTGTTCAAAACCATCATCAATGCCGAGGTGGTTCAAGATCTCACAGCCTACAGACTATTCTCTGACAAACAGTATGGTTTCCGCTTCACCAGGTCTACTGCTGATATGCTCACAACCATCACTGAATATATACACCAGGATCTCGACAAGAACGGCGAAGTCCGAACTGTTGCCCTAGATATCTCCAAAGCGTTTTACAGAGTCTGGCATGCTGGCCTACTACGTCAACTGCGAGGTTATGGTATAACTGGACAATTGTTTGACCTTATCCAGTCATTCCTTTTAAATCGTACAATGGAGGTAGTATTGAACGGATGTGCCTCCCAATACAATCATACAAACACGGGTGTCCCTCAAGGCGGTATTCTATGTCCTATGCTTTTCCTTATCTACATTAACGATCTCCCAGATGTAATAAGATCCCAAGTAGGCATATACGCTGACGACATTACAGTTTACTGGCGCATCGATCAAAAATCTGCTGAGGCTGACAAAGCAAACCTCGCTGCTAGCTTGTAAAGTACCTCCCTTCCGTGGCAGACTGGGGTAATTAATGTCTCGTGAATTTTAATGCTTCCAAAACGAATCTACTATCTATTAACCACCACAGACAATCGCTTCTTCCCCGCATTAGCATGGATCAGGCTAGTCTCCCTGAAAGCAAAACACTCCGCTTCCTCGACTTAACTCTGACAACAGACCTCAAGTGGAATGAATATATAGAATCCATAGCTAAATCCGTTGCTAAGAAAATCTGTTCTCTGTGTAGGGCCAGGAAGTGTTTTCCGCCTGAAATAATCCTGCACATATATAAATTTACCATCTGCCCTTGCATTGAATACTGCTGCCATATTTGATCGGATGCTCCTGCTATCCACCTGGGTGTCCTTGACAAGATCCAACGGAGAATCTGTAATGTGATAGATCGCGACTTGGCAGTTCAAATACAGACACTTTCAAACCGGCGCAATGTGGCTTCCCTGTGTCTCTTCTAAAATTACTTTCACGGCTTCTGCTCCGATGAACTTAGCTCACTGGTGCCCCCTGTATATAAATTTACTCAAGCCACAAGATTAGGAACTAGGTCCCACCCTTTTACTGTGAAACCAATAAATTGTAAACGCAAATTCTACTCCGTCAATTTCTTTTTTCGCACTTCTCGCCTGTGGAATTCGTTTCCATTTATTTGTTTTCCCACCAGCTATAAGCTCCAAGAATTTAGATGTAAAGTCAATAGTCATCTATCTCACTAACCTGCATCCTCTCTCTCCTTTCTCCGTCCACCCCACTCTCATCAGTATTCTCATCCTTCTCTTATCCACTTTCTGACAACCCCTATAAGCTTTCTCATAAATTTTCTCCTATGTAACCCCATGAAAATCAGTGTCATTAAAATGCCTTTCTTGGGGCGATATGATTAAAAAAAAAAGAGTAAGATTTTGTAAATTTCAACCGGCACTTGTACATGCTGCTTGCTTATTGAATGCTTAATATTTCCTTATAGGGAAACGGTTAATATTACTAGTATCAACAGAATTTTAGAATTCAGAGGATTTATTCTATTCGGCTAATCGCCACCCATATCTAAAGGGCATAATTTCCCTGTCATCGAAATTAATTGTGGTTAAGTGAGAAAAAAGGGGTTCAAACTTCGTTTAAGGGCACTTTTGCGAATGGGAACGTGACAAACTAGATAACGATTTGAACCCGGCTCAGTGATTTCATTGTGTGTACCGATATCCTTTACTCAGTTCGGCCAACTGGAAAAAAATGTTAGCGATCTAAGATGTTAAAACAGACCCGGAAGTGTGTTTAAAATATAAAATTACTTGTCCGAGTTTTCATGCAGATTTTCACAGGGGCCATTTTTTCCATTTGCAACGATTACGAAATGACATGACCTATGTGAAATCACACATCGCCTTATGGTTTAGCGAAAATCCCCTGGCTACAAAGCAAGTCCGTTTCAAAAGACAGAACGTATCAGGGCGCCATTTATTTTTTAGATCAGCCAAGAGCAGATAATATTGTTCCAGTATAAACCGAATTTTTCAAATTAAAGACAGGCAAGATTAACACCGACAGCTTATAGTTTAAGGTGTAAAAAGAGGTAATGCAAATATTGTATGAGCAATAATCCGTCAGAGAATGGTTCTTGTTTCTTATTTCATTAGCTAGCAGATAGGAAGAAATCAAATGAGAAAAGAAACGTTTTCTATTCACACTAAATATTTTTGCAGTAAAAAGAAGCGAATCCTGGAAGTGTGAGAAAGATATCGGTGGGTAGAAAACTCTTTACATGATATTAAAATTGTTAAACAAAGTCAATAAAGAGAACGGAAATAATATTAAATTTTCTGTCCGAGATTAGCGGTAAACACATTTCTGGTAGTCGTTGAAAATTTTTAAAAAATAAAAAAATAAAAAAAAACTCGCTTCGCCCTAGTCTTGAATGGTGAAGATAATTAAGATATTTTATGTAATTAAAAACTTAATCGAAATTTCTAGTGGTTTCGCACGTTATATCGCATTTTAATTAAAACAACACTTTGAAATTCCCTTAATCATTAAAATTTCAATAAATATCCAAACACAAATATAGGGCCTTCTCAATTGTGTCGGATAAAAACCTGCCTGGTTTGAATAGCACTAATCCCTATGGCTTGCCATTTTGAACCATGTGGAACCCAACTGTTGGTTCAGGCGATCGGTAAAGTATGCCTTTTACCGCTCTCTAGTAATTTCCACTGCTTTGATGTCTACTCCTTTGTTCTAATAATTCACCTGTTGTCTCTTCTAAGATGAGGGTGAAGGCTTTGTCACATCTGTTCCCGTACGAAGTTTAGAAAAACCGTCCACAGTGCTCAATACCTATGTGGGTAAACCCTTGTTGATACCGGCGCCGTAATTTCGGCCGTGGTTGACGTGTAAAGAATGAAGGCTCATATTTTGGAATCAGACAGCCGTGTTCTAATTCATACAAGCTTTGTTATATTCGCTTACTCCCAAATAACTATGGGAATAATATATATATATATATATATATATATATATATATATATATATATATACTTCTTCTCTGCTTCAACTATCTTTAATTATTAGGATTGGTATCAATAAACTCTTATTGCCCCCATTAGTTGTCTTCCAGTCTAAAACTATTTTTTAAAATTCAAATAACTTGAAAATGGATGATGTGACATTAAAAATCAAATCAATATGTCAGTCAAGTCTCTTGAGACGATATGCGGGGCCAGCCTATCTATCTTTCACCTTCTTGATGGCCTGTACTAAATTCTTCACTCCAGTCTACGATCGAATTGTTGTGTTTTGCCTCCTGTCATGCAAGTTTCATAAATAACACCGTCAAGAATCCTCACGGCTAAATCAACTGTAGAGTAAACGATTCATTATTTTTTTGAATTGACAGCGAACCAACCATTGCCAATGACACATCTACTTTTAACATTAAAAATTCTATTTATCAACATCTGTATATAAGAATTTAATTAGATAAATTAATCGACGTCTATTTTAGTTTCACTTGGTATGATTGAATTAATCGAACTTGATTTAATCCACATTTATATAGATAAAGTCAGCTTAAATGTCGGGGCTTTAAGCCTCCGAGGCAAGATTAAATTTTCCTCTCCTTAAGCATAGAAAACAGCAATGATTATTTTAATGAAATAGATTTTGATGCATTAATTCACTTGCTGGAACTTCAAAATATCATTTTACCTGTGTTTTGAGGCGTAAGTCCAATTCCGCCTAAATGACTGATTTTGGTCGAAAGTCTGACTTTGAAACGAAATTCAAATTCAGACCAAAAACAGGGTCTTCAAATCCCTAACTTCAAAACCTCACGTCTTCAATAAACTTTTTTTTACTCTTAATCCTTGGAATTAAAAAAAAATTGATTTCCCCAATTCACAAAACCTTTGGAGATATTTTAAACTGAATCTAACACAAAAAAATTAAATTTACAAAGTTTTCGTAGTACTTTAAACTAAATTTTAAAATTTTAAAATCAGTAACTTTTTCAATGATTGAAATTTGAACATTTATTTGTTACCTCCTCGTTTGAACACCAATCTCAATGTTTGATGTTCAAGCAACAAAGGAAGAGTAGATTTTAAATCCAAAAAGGTTAATGTCTACGTAAAGAAACTGTTACTCGAGTTGTAATATAACAATCTAGTCCCACCCGAGGAAGCTGATGCAAGCGGGGGCGTTTCCGGTCGTTGAAAGGAACGGATGTTTGTTTGACCTTATTTCCGGCAGTAGCGGAAATAGCTACAAGAGGCAAACAGAACAGGTGTCTCTGAGAATTACGTGGGCGTGCGTGGGCGAGGCAAAAACCGGAAGAAAAAGTTCCGGTTTGGAGATTATAAAAATACCTCGGCGCACGAATTCACCAGACGAGGACAGACAGTCCAGACAGACAGACCAGAGTAAGAGTAGAGAGAGAGACACAACAGATCAGACGACACTCCCCCGTCAACCCTTAGAAGCGCGCTCTCTCAACACTCTCTGTTCCCTAGGCTACACGGTTCATCGTCATTAATAAAAAATACAACTTATATTTTTTTTATATATACGTGTTTGTTTTATATTGCTATATAACAAAAGTTAGGGAGGCTTCAGAGACACGGACAGAGAGATATAATTTAGCGTTTATATTTGGATTATTGTGAAGAAAATCCAATAAAGAAGAACAGGTACAGATCACATCTTGTGTTTGAGATTAACTGTAAACACCCCTATGGACGTATATTACAATCTACATTCCTGTGATTAAATTTGGGAACGTGTATTGCAACTTATGTTGCTATCGTTGTGTAACCCTATTTTAGGTGGCTGGTATTAATTTTAAGTGATTTTCAAGAGGAGTAGAAATTACTCTAAAATTCGAGAATACATTTATATTTGTCGGGAAAATAGCCGAAGTGATAAAGAGTTGAAAATATAGCTTCCAAGATACAATGAGCGCAAAATTATTTTTGTCAGGAGAAATAAGTTAATTTATCAAAGCTAGTTAGTCAAAATATTTCTCAATGGGTTTTGACGATATGTGACCCTAGGTCATAATACGGCGTTGAGGATTGCCTGTTTACTGATCAAAAAGACAGCTGATAGGAACAGGCAGACAATATTACAGAGTAAGTTTTCTCCACTTCCATTGGAAGTCGAAATGGTTAAATGATATTACTTACATGTCAAGATAGTAAGTCATATATAGGAAGGGGGAAATAGAAATCCTGTACCTAACTACAACACCTCAATTTTGTGACTTCTTAATAAAACTCAGGTGGAAAAAGAAATTCAGTGAGACAAGATTGATGCATACCAGATGAAATAGCCTGACCTCTGAGATATTGCAAAAATCGCCCAGTCCAGATTCAACAAACTGCAATAAAACATCGTCCCGTGGGGATATTAGATCACAAATATTATCGTGCTACTAACATTCCTGCCAACTGATATTTTTTTTTGCGTCACTTAGCTTTGACTCGCATGTAATTCTGTATCTATTCGATATAAACATATAAATATATGTATAATTTAAATGTGGTTTTTCATTATATACTATTCTTTCACGTGTCTGGTCTAACCTAGTCGGGTGACAACAAGTGACCCTGATCTAGACGATCCGAGATCAACAAACATATAGTGGGTGAAATCGACCGAAGGTCAGAAAGGTTCGCTGAACTCAGCCAGTGGTCTTGTTATAGGTGTATTTGTCGACGCTTTTTTTTTTTTTTTTTATAAGCGTTTCACCCCGAGCAAGGCATGTCACTGCCACTACTGTGCAGGGGGCTACGTAGAGAGGAGAAAGGCTGGTTAAATATAGGACATAACAGAGGGTGGGTGATAGGCGGGTGAGGATACCGAGAATGAGGGTTGGGTAGATGAGAGTGTTGTGAGAATAGTTGGGAGTTAGTGTGATAGGAGGTGTCTATTGACCCTACATTTAAACACCTGGAGATTGTAACTGTCGGGAAAGCAGACTTGTGGAAGGGAGTTCCACAGGCGGGAAGCGCGAGAAAAGAAGCTGTTGGAGTAGAATTTACGGTTACATCTTATTTGTTTAACTGTAAAAGGGTGGGACCTAGTTGCTAATCTAGTATCTCGTGTAAATTCGTGCTTGGGCGGCACCAGTGATCTAAGCTCATCGGAGCAGAAGCCATGAAAGTACTTGTAGAAGAGGCACAGGGAAGCTACATCACGCCGGTGTGAGAGCGGCTGCAGCCGGTCTGCCAAGTTAGTATCAACCACGTTACAGATCCTCCTTTGTATTTTGTCAAGAAGCCCAAGGAGAGCAGCAGGGGCACCCGACCAGATATGGCAGCAATATTCAATACACGGGCGGATGGTAGTTTTGTATATGTGCAGAATAGTTTGCTTATTTACATAGATGTTACTGTGCTTGAATATTCTTTTAATTATTTTACGCCAAAGAAGGTTGATGGTGGCACTGATACCGTGAAAGAAACATAGAACATTTTAATGAGTGGGACAATTCGATGGAATAGAAGTTTTTGATTGACATTGCTTTTAATGTTTTCAAGACCGAGTTGATAAAAAATTAAGATTCTATGAGTAAGTTCTACATTCGATTAGTGTAAACGAAGAAATCATCAGAATAGAACTTGCGGTTACACAATTCTAAAATTAATATATTACTATATAGGCTCCGTTCCATTACTAGACTTTTAAATGTCTAAAGTCAGGTAGCAGAGTGGAGAAAATTACCAGAAAGATTATCATTAAAATATTTGTAGAAAAAAACAAAGAAATAATTTACAATTTATATACATATTTCGAAGTTTCCTTTCGATTGTTTTACAATATATATATATATATATATATATATATATATATATATATATGATAGGATTATTCGACGTTTTCTTAGAAGAGAAATTTTCATGTTCGGGTCGAGTTATAATAATTTTATTTTAGCTATAAAATAAAGTCTACGTAGATGAATTATCTATCAGTCAGTAGGATATGTGTTGTGGTGCAGTGAATATTGACTCGGAACGAGAAATCGGAGAGCCAAGTTCGGATTCAGTTGAATTCCTTGTGAAAGGTGTTAACCCGTCGCTTTTCCCTCCAACTATAAGTTAACAACCGATGTTCTATAATCTTGGTTAGCAAACATTCAACCGCAGAATGTAATAGAAACTTACCTCGGGAAAAACTTCTGCCCAGTCAGTAATGTTTGTTTCTAGACATGATCATCTAACCGTGTATCGCGTATAGCAATTAACTGTTTGACTGTGATGAATCATATTAATTCTATATAGTCTACGAGTATATTTCATAAATTTTGAACATTAGAAATCTATGACACTAGAAAGCATTCTGTGATTTTAGAAATGTCGTTCAAAAAAGCGAACTGATTATAATAAAAAAACGCCAAATTAATTCAATCAATAACAAATTCATAAAACTAATTTGACATTGATAAAACTGTTTCAATATGATAAAGCGAAAAACTAATTTCATAATATAAATAAGGAGATGAAAATATTTTTATTTTTTATTTTTTTTTAATCATATCACCCGAAGCATCCTCAACAGGTGTTTACTCGTGCAACCAGACTGGCAACTGGGTCCCACCCATTCACAGTCAGGTTAGCCAAATGCAGACGACAATTCTACTCCTGCAGCTTCTTCTCTCGCACTTCCCGCCTCTGGAACTCGCTCCCGTATTCTTGCTTTCCTGACGGCTACAACCTCCAGAAATTTAACTGCAATGTCAATACTCATCTACTAACCACTGGACTCTAGCTCTCTCCTCACCCCTGTATAACCTTCCCTTTCTCTCCACCTATGTATCTATCATCGCACCTGCTTTCTCAGCTTTCTATTGTTCCTTTTTAACTAGTTTGTACTCCTCACTCTTTTCTAATTAATATTTTTACATTTATGTAGCCCCCCTACACATCAGTGGCGTTTCCGCCTTGCTCGGGGTGAAATGATTAAAAAAAAAAGCAATGCGTTAACGCCACTGAAGCGCAGGGGGCTACGTAAGAGTGAAAAGTTTGGAAAAGAGAAAGCCGGAAATCACATCCTAAACAAGGAACAAGGGATGAGCCTCTACACTTGTTCAATAGACGTGGGTGGAGTGTGAACCGGGCGATAGTTTAGTCTATCTACTCCAATTGAAAAAAAAAGAGTGAAAAGATTAGAAAAGAGAAAACCGAAAACCACATCCTAAACAGGGAATAAGGGATGAGCCTCTTCACCTGTTCAATAGAAGTGGGTTTGTTTATTCATGTGTTTTCGGGAGTACAGTATCTTGGATCTATTTGATGAATCAATACTGACCGCTTTTAGCCCGGATGGACTGTGATATTTCTGTAGAACGAAGGAAAAACATATATGTATTCATAGAGTCTGTCCGAAGAACGGATGATAGTGACGAATGCACACAAATTGCTGTTTCCTTCCAATTGCAGTGGCCAGATATTTTAGTTTTCTCAAAAATGACACTTTATTATTGCAAACATTGCATTCGAATTTTTGACAGATAAAAATGCTAAAAATCAACATGATTAAATAAGTGTTTTTTTTTTACGGATTTGTAAATGAACATCAAACAGAATCTGTCCCGAAAATAAGAAACTTAATAAAAAAATTCGCAATATTTTAGCTTTCAAATGATAGATAAACATTTATACATACATCATACTTTATTTTAATACCATTTAAACTCTAGACGTAGGTGACCATGGCCCTTCACATTTTATTTAATCTCTTGCATCTTCAGAATAGAGGCGATCATGACTCATGACGAATCCTTTTTTAATATCTGATATATTATTATTTTTCGTCATCTTTAGAAATATCGTGAAATGGTTTGTTAGACGTAAATACTATTTTACAAACAAACAGAGCGTCTATTCAAATACGAGTATCCACTTTAAGAAAACGTTTCAGTAACAAAATCTGTCGAATTAATGAATAGAAAATTCACCCATTTCTTTTATATATATGTTTCAATACCGGAACAAAATTAAGGAAATGTGCAATTTTGAAGTAGTGTGTAGTTTGTACATGTTCTAAATTATAATTTATAATAAATATTCATTGCTCTATTTTTATACCGAGCACTGTTTTAATGTTTTCAATGTTGCAAATTTCGTCTTCGTTCCTTATTCATTCGGATATATATATATATATATATATATATATATATATATATATATATGCAGACGTTGCTGTTTGTCAATCATCAGAGGCAACCGCTCCTGCTTCCCATAAGCATAGACCAAGCGAGTCTCCCTGAGAGCAATAGACTGCACCTCCTCAGCAGTACCCTATCTTCCGATCTCAAGTGGAACCATTACATTGAGTATATAGCTAAATCCACTGCTAGGAAGATTGGATCACTGTGTCGGGCCAGGATGTTTTTTTCCGCCTGAATCCATCTTGCACATTCACAAATCAACCATACGTCCGTGCATGGAAAACTGCTGTCATATAGGGTCAGGCACACCCGTTGTTTATTTCATTGTTCTTGACAGGCCCCAAGGGAGAATCAGAAATGTGACAGGTACCGACTTGGCGGCTCGATTCCAGACACTTTCTCACCGACTGGATGTAGCTTCCCTCTGTCTGTTCTATAAATATTTTCATAGCTTCTACTGCAACGAACTTAAATCACTGCTGCTCCTGCCACATGATCTGACTCGTGCAAACTGAATGGCAACTAGGTCACACCCATTCACAGTTAGATAAACCAAATGCAGCCGACAAATCTACCCCAGCAGTTTCTTTCCTCGCACTTTCCGCCTGTGGAAATCTCTTCCATATTCTTGTTTTCCTAGCGGCTACAACCTCCAGGAATTTACATGCATTGTCAATACCCATCTCTTAACCACGTTACTCCAATATTTCTACATCACTCTGTATATCTTCTCCTTTCTCTCTGTCTTTGCAATTGTCATCACACCTCTATTCCCATCCTTCTCTTGCTCCCTTCTCTGACACCCACTGTAACTGGTTCCTTTTTCTCTATACACCCCTCCTATCTAATTTATTTCTCTTATGTAGAATTACCAACTTGCTTGAGCTGAAAAAAATTATACATATATATATATATATATATATGTAATCATTTGAAAGTTAAAAGACTAAAATGTTGATCAAATATTTTAACTTTCAAATGATAATATATATATATATATAGGCATCGGCAGACAGACCTGTTTTGCTGTACCATAGCTCATCAGTACGGTTAGACAGACGATTGCCTTTTACCCAGGATTGAAATCCGACCGAATTGGTGTCAGTTGGCGATTCTACCTCTGAGCTACGGGCGCTCGGTTGAAGGAGGGAGACATTTGAGCGTGTATGTTATCATTATACACGCCCAATAGCTGAAAGTCTTCAAATTCATTGCTGAATGAACGATGCGTAGATGCCAGAGTAGCTACTGTTTTTCAAAGTCTACCATTCTTCCAGAGTGCTCAATCAGGGTGTGAGAGCGTATATATATATATATATATATATATATATATATATATTGATAATTTAAATCTAAGCATAGCAATAAAACCACTAAAACAAAAATAAGAATAAAAAAAAGTCTTAATTATGAGCGAAAACAATAAATGGAAAGAAATGAAGAGTATAGAAAATATCGATTGACATCCCATTTAAATTTTTGAAGATCAAACTAGACTCCAAAGCAAGTTTCACAAGCCGGTTTTGAGACAGAAGAAATCCTTAACATATACTTTGCGATTATATCAAGCCATTTTAATTGTAACATGACGTTACCGCTAATACAATCCGTCAATTAAGTGCCATAGGTTATACAAGCTTGAGCAATTATGTCTCGAAAAATATATGATTGACAGGGCAGAAGATTTCCCAGCAATTCTTCTTCTTCTATGTGCCCTGTCCCTTCAGGACGTAGGCGATCATGGATCTCCACGTCTCCCTATCCCTTGTGGCTCTTAGTATGTTTGCTCCTGTTGCTCCTGGCAAGCCCCGTTCCGTCATCCACCTGATCAGACTCTGCAGATATGTTATCCGCTGCCTTCCTCTGTCTCTCCTTCCTTCTATCTGACCAGTCAGTATCAGGTTCTCCAGGCTCCCCTTCCACATTGCATGTCCCAGGAACTTCAGTTGTCTCTTCCTGATGCTCAGCATCAATTTCCTTTTTGTTGCCATTCTTTCTAACACTTCGTCGTTGCTTGTATGCTCAGTCCACGATATCCGTAGCATCCTTCTGTAGAACCACATTTCGGCCGCTTCCAGTTTTGTTCTCATTTTCTATGATAAATGAGGAAAAAACTTCCCAGCAATACGATGCCACTATTTTCTGCGGTCGACTGGTCCCCAACCAAAACTATAGAACCCAATCTGCTCTGCTATTTAACTATAGCTGGAGGGAAGATAATAGTTATTACCTTGCTGAAGGGTATTAGTATGTAATGTATTTGCAACGAATTCAATGGAAATTCAGCTAAGGATTTCGGATTTCCGAGCCTTTAACCACTACACCACTTCGCTTACATGTGTAAAAGTCATTGTAGAAGGGTTGAAAATTTTAGCAGAAATATTACCATGAAATAGTTATTGAAAAGTCAGAAGGATACGACATTACGATGGTGATAAAGTGACTGAAGCCAACATACCAGGTCTGTAACAACGATACTGCAATTATACCCTAAATTTTATCAAGAATCTATAAATATAAATCAGGATCACCAAACTGAGTGTGGCATTACTATTGAAAGTGTCGTATAAATATGTATGTTTCGGGCGAGTAAAATTGTCTAGCACGCACAGTGAATTAACATTAGTAGCAACAATCATAGTAGCTTGTAACATAATCTTTCGACTTCATGTAAGCGGAAAACATAATCCCGAGAGGGCTGAGGAACTAATTTGCCAGGAGGTTTGTATCGATGTAAGTTAGCATCCATGCCGCTGAAAGATTTGTGGTGTTTCTTCTTCGTTGGTGAAGTTGATCTTATGCGTACCTGTACTGACAAGCAACTTTTACAATTTATTCGCGATTATGTTTTAGAATTTTATGTGTTCTCAGTCGTATTCGCCTGAAGCTACATAAAGGTGATTCTACAGAAGCAAGCTGAGGATACCATGGACGGAACAGGCAGGCAACGACGAGGTTTTGGGGGATCGAACACAACAATATATAGCTGGTACTT